>JAQIWR010000693.1:0-17945 GCA_034695945.1 Glomeris hexasticha
TGTTTGTTATTACATGTGTTGTAATTCAGTTTTGGCTCAGCAAATCTGATTTTGTTTAATTGCAACCCGTCATTGCAAAACCGTTTCACTGCATGACATCGATACATGGGTCATGCAGGCAATTTTCCCAAGGGGCTATTCCGGTCGCATTTTAATCATTGCTCATCCATTTGTTGACCAATTTCAAATCCTTTTTCCCCACTTGATGCTCAGAATTGTGGTGCCATCCTTTCCTAAATTGCGAACTCACGGATTTAGAATTCGAATGACCTTGATTACGGACTTCAAGATCAAGTGTGATGTCATTAACAGATGTCCGCCAGCGAATGGGGAAACTTTGTTCATAGCCATCATCAACTTGCAATCACTATTTTAGCCATTATTTCCAATCAGGCGATACTTTTGGTTCACGGTGTATACACAAATCTTGGTAGCTGTTGCATGGTTGCCAAGGTTGCAGATATTCACAGCAGAATGCACTTATAACAACAATGAACCACAGGATAAAATGCTCTAAATAAAACCATGATATATGCATACTGGTATAGCTTGTACTTGCAGAATTGTACATACAGTGTAATTGGAATTTTGCATCTTTAAAGGAGAACTGACAAGGTTTTGCAACCTACCCTGAAAACTTTCTCCCTAAACTGTGCTTATGCCACAAAAAATCGTAGCGCAAACGGAATTGCTCTGAACATTGATAAAAAAAAAGTTATTAATGTGCAAAGATTATGACGCCACGGTGTCAAAGAAGTTGCAATGTCCAGCGTGGATGGCAAAATGTCCTGTGGCGAAATGCGCAGCCAATGGCGACGATCGCCGGAGCGCTTCAGCCAATAGCGGCGTACCAAACCTAGGTAAATCGAATACGAAACACAGCGCTCCGCTTCACAGTTATGACGTATGTGCTCCGTCAGTTATGACGTATGTGCTCCGCCGATATTATTTTCAATCGTTAATATCAGCGCTTTGTATTATTTTAAGTGATCCCGGTTTTTTCGAACAAGCTTCTGAATGTAGTGAGTATTTTATGTGATTTTTTCGTTTACATCGGAGATGTGACGAAAAACCTTGTCAGTTGTCCTTTAAGTTGTGGTTTAACTTTTTCCACCTTTTTTTGTTTCAGCCAACAATCTCTATGCAAGTGGAAGTAACGCATCCCTGCCTCAGCACAATAACGGCATGGTTTAGAGGGCTTCTCAAAAGATTTAAGTTTACCCATTTCACCAGACCCCAAAGTATTAGGAAATAGGGAAATGGAAGAACCTGATGGCCCTAGAGAAGAATTCCCTTAACCACATTCCTTGCAATGGCGAAATATACAATTTGTATTAGCCACAACTTGCACCTGACTATGGCAGGGTTTAATCGAGGGATCGACCTCGAGATTGGAAGCCACCAATCCATGAATCAAGAGAAGCACAACAAACAGTAAAACAATTAGTAAAGAAGTTATTAGACGTCAAAGTTTGAACGTAGGGTGCACATAATACACAGAATGTACGTAGATGTACACTTGGATGTACCCTACTTTCAAACTTCGACGTCTCTAATAACTTTTGTTTACTAATTTCCACAGAGTTTGTTGCACCACTTGCATTCTTCATGACTTTTCTTCAGGTAGTTTAAGTTTCAGGGTACCTTACAAAACTTGTTCTGTTCACCTTTAAGCATCAAACTAGGAAATGTGAAGAGAAAAATACATATGTAAATTCAATTTTATGCAGAAACCATTAACGGCATCAGAAGAGGAATTCATTCAATTCCTAGAAATAGCATACTTTCATTTCACTCTCATTTGCTATAAGAAGACGTCATCACCATATTATACTGTTGGTTGCGTGCAGAAATTAATCAATTGGTTTCTGGTATTTTTTGTATTTCAGTAACATACAATTGATGTCCATTCCATTAACTAATTATTGATGCTCGAAAGAACACTTTGGCAATGTCACCTGGTCTCGTTTGCGAAGCAGACGAACGATTGTCTAAAATGGGTTCTGAAACGGATCCTGAACTCAATGGTGTAGGGTGCTTAGGGCCTGATGCACAACAGCATCAGCAGAATCAGAACCAACAAAGTTCTTCGTTGCCTGTGGTACCAGAAAGAGATTGCCAAATGGTCAATGAGACCTTGCCTTTGATGTCCACTACGGATGGTGTCAAGACATTACCAGGTAATTCACAACTTCTTTGTTACTAATTAATTTAGAAGGGCCAGAAAGGAAATTTCTAATACATTTTATAAAATTGTCTGAAGATGACATAACAATTGAGAAAGTAAATACACAGTCTGAAACCTCCTTGCTGAAACTATAACTAAATTGCAGAAGTGGAGTTCCAGTACGTGGTTCCTGATGGCAGATGGGGCTGGATGGTTCTTCTGGGGTCGGTTATGGTCAACACCCTCATTCCAGGACTGATAAAGTCATTCGGAGTTATGGTCGTAGACATCCGTTCAACATTCAATGCATCGCCAACTACAGTAGCATGGATTCCTGCACTCACGTTTGCTCTGTACAACCTTCTGGGTAACTTGAACTTGTAAACAAAATGGGGCAGCTGACAGTTATAATAAGGTGGGGTTCTATGACGAGTACGAGTTTCGGTCCTTGCACCGAATAGGCCCTCTGGCAAGTGCCCTAAGCATCAGGTTCTCGTGCCGAATGACCACCTGCCTCGGAGGGATGTTTGCAGCTGTAGGACTGGCCCTCAGCTGCTTTGCCAACAGTATAGAGTACCTGTATTTCTCCTATGGCATACTGGGAGGTGAGTTACATATCTTATATTGACAATCGTCCTTGAATTACCGCCGCACAAAAATGTCCAATTCTAATACAAAATTTATTTTGTGGGTGGTACACTATTGGGTTTACTTACACAAGAGCTGAAATACTTTATTATATTGCAAAAGCTGACTAAATTATTAATGACAGTAGTATGGAAACCGATTTAAACCGAATTAAACTGACCATGTGTATGTTGCATAATGTTGGGAAATCTAACGTTTTGTTTAACGGAGCTGTCAAATTCACTAATCAACACCTAACAATTGTTGTAAACATGTATATAATGAGTACATCATTTTTCGTTATCCCAATGCAAAATGAACAGACAAATACAGGTTTCATCTAATCTATGAAAGATGCAATTTTCAAAATTTAAGAATTTCACATACAGTTTCAATCAAAGACGTTAATTCATTTCATTCCGACTCTAACATGATCCATACTTCGCACAAAAGTATTCATCACTTATCGGCCGTTACGAAATTTTCAGAGGTCATCACTCAAACCTTGATTGCCATTCATTAAGTGCATGATACGCTCATGTTAAATCGGATATAAATGTTTATATCATATTGTCGATTGATTTACCGAAGACACTAATTAACAGACCACCACTTTGTTCTTGCACATCACTCTTTGCACAAGTTTGCATAATGCTAATGCCTGATCCACACCTTATCGGTTCAATTTGATACCAATGAAAGCCAAGGTTAATTGCAGACCCGTGATTCGTATCAAACTTGACCTAAAACTGCCAGTCCAGTCACAGTCTAAATCCGGGATTTATTTTAGGCTGTAACTTCTTTTGCATGACATTTTCACAATTCCAATGTCCATTCTGACCCTGCTAAATTCCTAAGAAGCCAATCTGTTTCCACACTCTTGATAATATACATTTCTTACAAAATAAAACAATAATTATTTTATACTCTAGATGATGTGACCACCATGGATGGTAACTTGAGGTTTTGCTGTAATTAACCTGTGAAATTGTGCATTGCAAAAATTGGCAGGAATCGGAGCTGGCCTTTCGTACACCCCTGGAGTATTAATAGTGGGGCAGTACTTCAAGAAACGACTGGGAATGGCCAACGGTCTTTGTGCCTCTGGAAGTGCCCTAGGTGCCATCATCCTACCACCTCTGCTGAATTTCCTATTGGCAGAATATGGCTTCCGTGGTGTCGTTCTAATCATGAGTGCTGTCATCATGAACGTTTGTGTTGGAGCAGCTCTCTACCAACCCATTGAATGGCATTTAAAGAAGGTGCCCATTCTCAGTTCTGACTTAGTTCCAAAAACCAGTGAGCCACAACCGTTTGAAAGCAACGCAATCACCACCAAACAGAGTATGCTCATTTTGTATATGATTACAATAAATATTGTTATTGCTAACCTAGAAAGTTTAATATTGGTTCCCAGGAAATGGTAGCGGACTTCTGCAGAGGTCTTCAGACTCTCGTTACAGGATAGACACCATTGGTTCCGAGTCGTACGCAGGCTCCATTTTGGGCAACTGCAAAGCCAGTCCTATTAGCATTAGGGGCCGAGTGCCCCAACCACCTCCACGTTTCACCTGGGGTAGTTATAGCTCTGTGGGTAGTAACTTCGGATACATCGATGGTGCCGTTTCAAATTCCGCCAATATCAACTGCCTTGGAGTTGTTCCCAATGGACACAACTACTCAGACAAGCAACACAATGCAGAAACAGTGAGTATAATATTGTATATGCTCCGTTCATGCTCATACAACTTGCATTGGATGGTTTTGAGCAGAACGGCGGACCTGCAATGGTCATTCACCGATCACCGAGTGTGCACTCGACATTATCCACATCTTCATTTGCTTACTTGAGTACCATCCACCATGGCAGTGCAACAGCAGCGTACCAACTGAGCCAAATTAACACTCCAAGGACTTCAGATTCCAGGAGGGGAACAGGAGCTGCTCTAAGCTCCGATCCACCTTTGAGTGCATCGAAGAGTGCAAAAAGGCCCCAGGTCCCCAAACAGCCGTTATTCGACGCATCACTCCTCTGCAATATCATGTTCTTACTCCTCACCTTTTCGGTGGTGACTTCAGGAATAGGATACACTAATCTCATTATTGTACTGCCAACATTTGCCAGAGATCTTGGCATAACAAACTCTGCTTTGCTGCTCTCTATAATAGCAGGTATACTAATTATAATTATTATAGTTACTGTAAGAAAATATTAACATGTATTGTATATGGGGAATTTCAGGGACCGATTTAGTAGGACGCTTGTGCGGGGCGTGGATGTCAGACTTCACGTGCTTTCCACGAAAGTACATTTATATGAGTGGTTACCTAATATCAGGTCTTGTGTTGACCGTAACTCCGGGAAACGCCACCACATTTGAATCATTGGCAACTTGCTGTGCAGTCTTCGGATTCTCATCAGGAATCTATATAGGTTTGATGGCCGTCATGTTAATTGACCATCTGGGTGCTGAGAAACTGGCCAATTCGTTCGGTCTCAGTTTGGCCATCAATGGAGTGGCCATGCTTGCCGGCCCGCCAATCATTGGTAAACAATTAAGAATCACATTGTATTGACAACTTCAAACTATTAAAAATTACAATTTAGAAATTTGCATTACATTATAGGTGCTGTTCAAGAATCGCTTGGAAGTTATGGGCCGGTGATTTTCATGTTAGGTATTGTTAAGATTAGCGGTGGACTCATTTGGATACTGGAACCTCTCGCATCCAATTACGAAAAGAAGAAAAGTCTTCGTCTTGAAGAATTGGCTTTAAAATCTTCAAAAAGTGCAGTCTAAATAGCTCACAGTTCCAGTAATCGTGTGATTATCATTTTGTTTCATTGATACTACGACTTTTCAAGGGTCATCCATATGACACAACGCCATCGAAATGCTGGAACACTGCAGAAATTAATTTGCATGCCTTGTTGAACTTTCTTTGCTTTGAATACTGTGTAAACTGATTCACACTCAGGTGTTTATTGTTGCTGAGTTGTGGTGAAGTTCATGATATTTAAGGTGATAATGACGAAAGTTTACATTGTATGATTGGAAATGGTGAGAAATCAATGCTGATTCCGGTGAATGCTTTTCTTACGGGTTTATAATGCATTACATATATTATACATATATACCTATATTAGATTTCACGGTTCCCTGCATGGTACGATTCCATTTTTTGACATTAATTTCTACGGAAGCTGTATTGTTTTGTTTGTCCAAGTTACATATAGAGTTCAACTTATTATGTATGTAATATACACTTGGTTTGTGACGTCTATCTTGGAATTGTATCAATATTTTTATAAAATGAAATTGCAAATTTGACCCGTTCCATATTCATGTCATGTAATTCCTCAGAGCAAGGAGCTCAGAGGTACTCAAAAAATAGTTTCTACAGGGCTGTCATCAAAACTATGGAATAAAACCAGTGGGCTACATATTGCTGAATTATCAAGTCCAAAATATTGCTTATTTATACCTTATTTCAACATTCTAGTCATGACAAGCGCATAATTAACATTTTCTTTTCACTTCCACTGCAGTTTGAATCTCATTTTAATCATTAACCTCTCAGATAGAAGTAGATTAATTTAATATCTAATACTACTCATATTTATTATAGTCTTTCCTATTTTTTCCCTGTTAAATTAAATGTTTTAATTTTGATCTTCCAATTAAAAACTACACGTTGGTACATAGAATTTCCATATTTTTATTCTATTACAATGTCTATACAATAATAATAATAATAATAATTCAATAATGGAATGCAATTTACCCTATATATTAACAACTTATACATACATTCGAGAGACTAAATTTAACTTATACATACTCTTACATGTTTAGGGAAATGGTACACAAACAGGTATGCATGAACTAGCTAATAACAGTTCATGACTTGTGTATTGAGAATATGATCCCTTTAACAGTACCTCTAATTAATTATATTTACATGGTATGTTATTCACAAAACATAATACAGTTGTTCCACGAACAACTTCTAAAGAACAAAGTTAACATTGATGCAATATTAAACTTTGCCATCATTGACTTGAACCGGATTTTTTTTTCCTTCGCCTTTTATGGCCAAATCCATGAAAATCATGACGCAACTGCTGACAGTCAACAGACTTCCCATCAACCACATTGCCGGGTCGTAACTGCCAGTTGTATCCTTCAAAGCACCTGAATTTAAATCATCATAATTAACAAAATGTAGAGCAACGTCAGTTATATGCAAATTAATGTCGACCATTATCCTATAGGATTAGCTTAGATTAAAATTCGATGAAGTTTTAGAATTTTTTGCACATAATGGCCTAAAACAGCCTTGCCTAAAATAAGTAAAGTAAATATTAGAACTAATCAGTTTTAAACTACATAATAAAATGAGATCAAAATTTCCTTCTAAGAGGGTATGAAATTTACCAGCTGTCGGTGGAATAACTAAGCTGACCATTCCTTGGAAGAGCCTAAGAAGTCCATATGTGGATGGTAACCTCTCCACCCCATGAAGATCAGCAAGTATTACTGGAAGCAGCATGAAACAAGCCCCAGAGCCAAATCCATAGAGGAAGGACAGCACACCTTGTGCAGCGTACGAGTGCACCAGTGGAATACACAAGGTTGCGACACCTCCAATCATACCACTGATAACGTAGCCATGAGTACGTTTGATGTAATTGAGATCCATGACCCAGCCATAACCTATCCTTCCTAAGAGGTCACCACCAGCACTGACGGACACGAGGACAGCAGCGTCCCTTTTCGAGACCCCATGAGCAATGGCCAGTGCTGGTAGGAAGAAGACCACGTGGGGGACACTGCCACAGAGTGCACTTCCCGAAACAAGGCTCACAACGAACGATGGCAGTTTGAAAAGTGATACGTCCAGACAAAGGCTGAAGATGTGAACCAACTGCCCCAGGCATCCATCACGTGTTCTATTTGAGAAAAAGTATCATATTAGGTCACTTATTATGGTCTTATCCACCCTAATTCATTTGTTTTAAATGATATATTGATATGTACTTTGTATGGGCAGTCTCTGGTTTTCCAAAGTTGGAGATGGAACTGCAGGCAGTGACAGGTGGAGCACCAGGAAGTGCCACCAAGGATCTGACGGAGCCACATCGAGAGGGTTGCTGCGATTGATTGCGGAACGACAACACACTTGCATTGCGCACTATGGGCACTGTCAAAGGAGTAGGTTTTTCCAGAAGGTCCATTTCGGAGTCGTTGTCTTCTTCCTGATTGTCACAGTAGCTGATGACACTAGCAGTGTGTACATCATTGATACTGTGATTAAGACTGCGACTCATTTCCCAGATGTGTCTTGCCTTAGCTACTCTTGCGCTCAAATAATTGTTCTGCTCTTCTTGATTTTGGCCCTCCACGGCTCTTCTAAACTTCACCCACTTAAGCAAGTCGTCTTCATTCATGCCAGAAGGGTCTTTTACCCCATTGGGACTCAACAGGTTCTTGTTATCTACCGGCATCTTTCCCACTCCATTTGCCTGTGATGACTGCTTCTTGGGCAGCTTTTCCACATTCTAAAAAAACCACAAGATGCTCAATGGCACATCATTCTCATCATATGTGACAGCAATTGATCTGAATGTTATAACATACCTTTCGGGCACCAATCATTCCATCAGGTATATAGAGCAAGCCACAAGCACAAACGTTGAGAACAAGGCCACCCATGATGAGCAGCGTTCCCCTGAACCGGTACTCCTCCAAAAGTAAACTGATAAGGCTTGGCACAAGGAATGAACCAAAGGCAGTTCCAGATAGGCACAACCCATTAGCTAGAGCACGTCTTTTCACAAAGTACTGCGAGATTGCGATGATAGAAGGAGTAGTTGACAATCCTGCACCGATTCCTATCGGCATACAATAATATAATGTTATATATATATATATACCGTATTTTTAAATATAATTATCTTGTAACAAGTTTTCATTATCAATTAGTAAAACTCTTATAGTCACACAGCATAGTCCGGTTAACGACATATTAGCTTTCAAGTACAATCTCTCCCTTTAATATCGCGTAGGACAATGACTACCATTGCCTAAGCTAGGCAATGAACGCAATCATATTGACAGCAGAAATAGTGTAGTTAAGCTTAATCTCCACCTTGAGGTGTCAAGATACTTATATCTTTGTACGCCTTATTGTAATAATGGATTTATGTGCAATAAATTAGCCAACTAAAATCTGATTTATTCAAGAATATATAGTATTTATCAGCACCTACCACACACAATGCCAAATGAGATGTTTAGGAAGAGGATACTGTTTCCAAACGAGCTCAGCACCAGACCTAACGAGGAACATAATCCCCCAGCGATTACAACTTTATGGCACCCATATACTTTAGCCAACATCCCTGAGATTGGTGCTGTAAGAAAATCCGATATTTTAATAATTGAACTAAACAAAATGGCGGCCGACTTAAACCTACGTACCGAGTCCAATCATAATGGCAGTAAGTAGTGCTGGTATCCATCCAGCTTCTGCTGCAGTACTCTCTGGGAAAGCTTCAAGAATTTCCAGGTATATGGCCCCATAGGCCCTTAAAACCATGCCAGGAATGAGGATATATACGACGAAAGATCCGACAACAACCATCCATGCCCATCCGCCATCTTTGTTCTTCGCTTTGTCTTTCGCTTGGCAGCCATCTTGGTTTTCTTCTTCGCTGTCGGAATCATCGGCAATCTCGTATTTGCCATTAGCTGGCATATACTTGAACGAGTTATTTGAATCTGTTCGGATTCTAGGAACGGTCCATTTCCCAGTACTTGATTCGCTAGATTGCCTCCGTTGTAGGTGCTCAACCCTCAAATCACCACGTTCAACAGCTTTTCGAGATTTGTTCCCAATTCCATTTACATTGTTATTCGCCTCGTCATTATTCAATTCAACTTTGGGGCTTTGTTGTAGGAGAGTTTCTTGTTGCTTGGTATCATCTGACGCCCTTTCGCAATGCATTTGCATAGTTTCTGGAGGACCCATTTATGGAGTTTAGATAGTAGAATAAATAGTGTCCTGCTCAATTTATTGTTCAATGGGCTGCGGTCATTTGTACCAGATGGAATCTGAAATATCAGAAAATAACCACATATGATAACTTCAATTGATTAACATATTTTTCTTGAAAAATTCAAACGAACATCTAGCTCTTTCAAGTGTAAACTGAATATGCAGATTATAGGTTATAAAGCACTTTGACAAATACTTGTTACCCATGTGTTTATGTTATTATGATGTAGTACAATTTAGCCTTGATCTGAATCTTGAGCTAACCGGTTTAACTGATTGTGCAGTCATCAATTAGTTCTTCATAATTTAAGGAAATGCTTTAGCAATCACTTGTGAAGAATGGCAATTAAATTATGTGGTTTTACCCTTATAAAATTGCGCAATGAAAAATAGTAAAGTTATTTTAGCAATTTTTGTTCCAACGGATACTTCATGTCATTTACTAATGGCACCCAGTGTACCTGCTTTAATTGAGAGCTTGACTGTAGGGAATTGAGCTACATGCATAAGTTATGACCAATTATCCCATCCATCTTATCAATTACTTTCCATTTAAAACTTGTATTATACTGCCACCCGCAAGTATATGTGTCACCGGTCACATGACCACTCTGATTCCCATGAAACTACCCAATTATATTATTATGGATGCAGTTTTAACTAAAATTTATAATTTAATAATGAAAATATTAAATTACTTCTGGTTCAATGTTGCATTTCATTATCTGAATTATAATAAATAACACTGGCTAAATGCATTTATAATAACTTAGAGACCAACAATGAATTACAATTTTCAAATCGGTATCAAATATTAATAGAAGGAAATAGTAAAAATTTCGCTGTATAAAATATTGAAATTAAAATTTCAGAAAATTGCTGTATTAATTACAAGGAAATTGCCTTGAAAAGAGAAGTGAAAATTTCCCTGACGTTAATTCAAAGAAAATTGCGTAATTTTCTTTAAGAGGAAAGCGACCCAAAAGATTTCTTTCCTGCAACACTTATTATACCCTGCAAGGAAAAAGGGGTTTCCGTTGTTTTTGCGAACTTTTTCCATTCACGATTAGTTTGGAGGACACGAGTTTCAACTGAAGTACATCACTCGTTTGTCACTGCTCTTCTAAAAATATCAAGCTGTTTTGAAATGTTCTAGGTTAGGTACTACGCAATTTTCTAAATTAAAATCTGATGTGAAAGACTTGTTTACTGATACTGATTGTGAAATCTTTAGAAATGAAACAATAATAATGTCGTTAAGTGTCGAAATTATAATTACAAACCTCTATAACATATTACAATCTTAATCTAATAATCTCACCAAGCTTGTTTACAATTTACGAAAACCAGTTTACAGAATCACGTGATCACTTCAGATAAGATATTGTCATATTCAAGCTGTCATCTAGATCTACACGAGTTCACCTTGATAAAGCATCACATTTTAAGGTTGTTGCTCAGAAAATTGGAAAAACAATAGATTGCGAAACTTATATAATAAGTAATGCAAAATTCAGAAATAGTAATACTACAATAATAAATCAGTGGAATTGGCATATGGAAAATATTTAACAAAATATTAACGAAATCAGACAGTTTACCAAAATGAACTGAATGTATAAAAATAATTACAGAATGCAAAATAACCTTCACATTGTGCAAACGGCTATTATCTATAACTGAAAAATAAACTAATAAAATAATTATGTGCAATTTTCGTAAAAGCAGTCAGGGAAATTAAGGAAGTAGTTATGGAGTTTTACAAAGTGCACAAACAACAAGGATATGGTCAGGGATTTCTAAAAATGTGCATTTTCCGTTTGAAGGAAAGTTATAATGCTCTAAGTTGGTTAATGAATTCAATGACTTACCTGGAGCAAGTTGTGATCGTTTGCGAGTAGTTGATGCTCATCGTCTTAATGGAGCAATCTGGCAATGCGCCTTACTTTTTCCTTTTCTCTAGTGCCACGTGACGTCATCAACCTAGAATATACCTCCCAATGTCCCCTCCCACACCCCATAGCAACCGTTCCAAAAACGTCACCAAATGAAACGATACATTTGCCTATTGTTTCATACATACTACCCCATACTCGACCCTGGCACGATTTCCTCATTTATCTAGTGCTAAATTCAGGGTGTCATATCTTGTGTGAAAACTCACAGGGGATCGTCCTTAACTTATGTAATATGTTATTAATTAAGTGGTAAGGGCAGCACTTACTGGAACAAACCGGTGTGCTTATGAATATATTCATGCATTACAACCTCTGTATGAACAATTGTGACTGAATACTGTGGTAAAATTTTAAAAAGTACTTTAATGATATTAATTGATTCAGTAGCAATATGTTGGAAAAATTATTGTATTGAATTAGCTGCTGCATGTATGGAATTTAATAGAGTAAAAATAACTTGTAAATTATGTTTTGGAGAAGTGAGTAGTGACCGATAAAAATGGTTCTGATTACAGCTTGTTAATATCTTAAGTGGTTTCCAGTTCCAGATATTATAATACTACAAAACGATAAGAATTCCTAGTATGCGAGTGAACGGAGGGCGTGCATCAAATATATGCAATGGCCATTTTTTCAAACCACTTTTATTCTTTTTGAAATCAGTTGACAACAAACAGTACATCTTTTAGTACAGCTGGTGACACTGAACTGTGATATGCAGTAATTTTAGTATTCTAATAAAATAGATGGTAAAAATGAAACATGCATGCTGCCAAGAGTGATGCTGCTTATGAGCAATTGGCAGCAGGTGAATGTAAGTAACGGAAGCACCCCTCCGGCAATTCCCAAAGCTACGTGCAGTTTGTACAGTTCACATTTCAAACTTGACACCTAGCACAAGAAGACACTTGAAATTAAAGTGATTGTGAGAGGTTATAGCAAAACACATTTTGTGGGTGGTTTGTTGACTCATTAGTAAAATAATATATAATTGCTTGTTGCATGTGCAGCACCAACATCAACTGATCGAATGAGTCATATTTATGCAATTAGGTATACCCTTCCCAATTTCTTTCTTATGCTTGATCAAACTTTAGGCTCTAGCAAAACCCTTTTCGTTGCACCATCTGGCATCAGAAGTAGGTAACATTTATCAGAAACTTGTGGAAATTTTGAGATATGTTTGATTGGCAGTTTGTGGAGCAACTTTTACGAACAATTAACCGATCAAATGTGTCATTTTGTAACTACACGCAACAAGCACATTGCTAAATATGCTCCTACGTGACGTCAAGAAAATTACAATTTAAAGATTTGCCATGTCAGTGAAATAGTTAACACTGTCATGAGCATGCAGTTGCTACGTATATAGTGTAGTACACATAGTTAGCGAAAGAGAAACTTTGATTATGCGCTCCACGTGAATATCACGCATCCAAGTGTTAATCAGGATACTGTGAATCAAATATGACAGTTTTCTGCCATGTTACCCTCAATATCGCAGTCAAATAGAGCAAGGATGAATATGAATTACTAAGTAATAACATTTTAAAATGTACCTCAATATGAACGGTAATTTCAAAAACCAGATATGTCTTTGCTTGCAGCATATACATAGGTTGCAATTGGTATTATATTATAGTATGCAGAAAGATTTATTCAGCAGCAGCACGAAAGCATGATAAGTACAAACCTAAAATTACCTGGAAAATCAGGATTAAATTATGGATGAATATAAAATAACCCGGCTTCCTGGAACTTAAATATTTATTTCGATTAACATTTGTATGGAGAGTGTTTGGCTTAATGCCAACATATCTATTACTTTATTCACCGGAGCAATTGAATGTATTAATGTGAAGACATGTTCACAGTGGTAATGCATAATATTTCACAATTTTACTCTTCTTTGGCTTCACTGCAATGCCGTGCAACAGCTTACACGCATACACACAAACCAATAACAACACATCATTCCATAAGTTCACACTGTTTTTTAATGACCTTTAGGCGAACCACATAATAATACAAGTTTCGCCAACGTGCAAAATAACCGTGGACAGAAAAATTACGAGGTTGACAGCTGCTGAATTCTTCGCCGTATCTCTTCCAACAAATCACTACGTTGAACCGTAGCCTTAAAAATTTACAAAACCAAAAGGATTACATGAAAACCAATGTGATATTCCTTCTCTGTAATCCCTAATTCTAACCTCTTGTCGTGTTTTCACATCCCTCAATGTAACTTCACCCTTCGCAATTTCAGATTCTCCAATTATAATGACGAGAGGAATGCCGGAATCTTCGCAATACTGCAACTGTCCAAGAAGCTTTGGATTCTTCTTGTATGGCATTTCAGCCTGTAATTAAATGCTCTAAAAATCCACAGCTATTACATACTAATCATCTTATTTGTCACATACCTTAATGCCTCCATCCCAAAGCTCCCGGCAAAGTTTCATCCTCTCCTCCGTTAAGTTCTTTTGCGCCGAAGCAACGTAAATCTCGGTTTCTGTTGTTCGGATTTTCGTCGGCGAAGCCTGTACATGTGATTTCGTGCATTTCGATTAAACCAAACAAATACTTCAGGATGGTCTTCTGTTTTTTTTCTTCAAATGAATAAGAAATATAAACCATGGCTTTGGCTTCCATGATTGCGAAAAGCCTTTCAATTCCAACGCTGATTCCAACGCAAGGGACGTTACGTCCCTTGGCATCAAACATGCCAACGAGGTTGTCGTATCGACCTCCTCCAGCTATGCTTCCTAATCCTCCACCTTCCTCTTCGGTTCCCAAAGCAGCTTTGTTTGTTCCTGGAGAGTGATTAAATTTGTACGCGGCGTGACGATTTAAGTACCAAATACTGACTGATTTTATGTACTGTACGGTGGCAGCACGAATATGTTTTTCACTACAGGAAATCCATATTTCATCATCATTCCAAGAAATGTTTAATTAAACTACCATATAGATTCCATGAGAATTCTAAATGGAATTATAATTTATATATCATATGGCAGATTTGTACGCGAAAGGTACGCGTGCAACTTAAAAATGTCAATTGAGGACAACTTCATCTCAAATAGTGCACTGTAACAATATGTTAGTGAATGGAGAAATTGGTTGTTGTAATTACTTACCAGTCAGAACAGCTTCATATATGATACCAGTGTAATAATCAAGTCCTCGAGCCAAGCTAGCATCAAAGACAACCATGTCAGTGATACCCAGCAGTTCTGCGTAGTTCAGGAATAGTTTCATTGCTTCTAGGCCTTCACGGGCTGCCTTGACTTTGGCAAGTTTTGGGTCACTAATCAGTTTGTCCACCAGATCTCGACCACCACTCAGACCAACATATTCTCCAATGCGATCCGCAACCTCGGCAGCCAAACCCTTCTCTTCCTCCATCTCCTTTTTGACAGCAGCCCACGGTGACTTATCAAGTTTGTCCACCGCTGAACAGATGGTCCTGAATTTGTCTTTCGGTACACCGCATGTTTCGAACATTCCGTCTAAAAATTGCCTGTGATTCACCTAGAAGACGAATATCTAAATCATTATAATCCAACAAATTGTTGTAAAGCAGTTCACGTGAGTCAATATCATACCTTAATTTTGAACTCTCCAATATCCAAACTAGTAAGGATCTCGCAGACGATGCGCACGCACTCCACGTCCGGTATCATTGGATCGTACTGACCCGCCATATCCACATCCTGGAAGCCGAAATATGTTATAGTACCTATTTTTCACTTTAGTGAGTTCTATTTTTACATCTATAAATCTTACACATTGATAGAATTCTCTCAATCGGCCTTTGGCCACCGATGGATTATCGCGCCGGTAAACCTTCGCGATCTGGTACCGTTTGATGTTATTAATCTTGTTCATCGCCAGATACCTTGCAAATGGAACCTGTATATCTCAAATTAAGGACCTGTATTCATTTATACGACTGCATTCAGCTAGTACGTATGAAAGATACGGTCAAGTCGTAACGGAGGGAAAGGATTTCGCCACCCTGATCCGCTAAGTCGTATATAAGCTTCGAGTCTTCTCCGTATTTACCCGTTAGCACTTCCTGTAAAAACATTTACATTTATAGTAAAACAATGTCAGAAATATAACAATATAACAATATAACAATAAGAGGCACCTTGAGTTCAAACACAGGCGTATCGATGGTTTCCGCGCCGTGGCGTTTGAAGCATTCAATTATCTTGGAAAATACCTTTTCCCTGATGGCCATCTGTTGAGGACCGTAATCTCGAGTTCCCTGTCAGAAAAATGCATGCATATTAATGAACTCCTAAAAATAATAATAATGCAAATTTACAACTTACTTTCGCAGTTTTAAGGATGAACTTTTGGGGTTCATTATTCCCTAAAAGAGCCTTCAATTCCAGTAATTTTGCGACTTGTACGTCCACCTGAGTATTCATTTATGGGTTTTCATTTTTGTAATTAAGGCTTTTTATAAGGATGATATGAAACCAAAGCAATGACCCTTAATTTTCAACTAACAATGAAAACATCACTTTTACTACGATACAAACAAGAATAACAAACAAAACCAGGAAATTATCAACGGCAATTTCAAACACATTTATTTTCCCAATGTCTTCGTTGTATTTTAGTTGGAATCAAATCGCTTGATTTGAAATTCGCGGGGCAAATGTTATCGCGATATATCGATTTACGCTTGAGTATTGACAAGCAGTGTTGCCCGAATCGTGCAATTGTCCTCGCAATTGTCCCGTTCCACGCACACACTTCATTTTTACAAAATTCATCCATATGGAGAAATAAAATTGTCATAAAAACTAATTATTATCATAAATCAATACTGTAATATTGCCATATGTTCTGTGTTAATAAGCATATTGGTTTGTAATTTGAAATTAAACGCTTTAACCATTATACCTCCTTGCTTTAACCAATGAGCTTTATACCGCGCTTTATACTGTATACAGCTTTAATATTATACAGTATAAAGCTCATTGCTTTAACAGCTTTAACCGTTAACGAATCAATTTCACATTTGAATACAAACGTATTTTAATTATGTAAAAAAGTACATACGGTTTCCTTCGGCGCCTTTTCAGCTTTCAATTTTCGCACAATTTCCCCTTGGGCTTGGATCTCATCCTGCAATTTACTTCGATCCATGTCTATGTCAATTTCGCTTGAACGTTTTAGTGAACTGTACCGAAAATTAGCTACGGCAAAGATTTTTTTCGGAAATATTCCGAATTCAAATTGCCCCTGTTGTTTTGCAACTCTACTGAAACTCAATCGTGACCAGTAATAAGATGGAACTATACTAGAAATTTTACGAATAAGGCCCATGCGGTTACGTCATCCGAACAAATACCATAAATACCGCTGTCGCTGTGCACGGGCAACAGAATAATTCTAAAAAGTGGGAATCAGCGCCACCTGTAGTACGCGAGGGGAATTATTATTCAATAGATATCCCGCGGATAGATGGCGCTGTTTCTCGACAGAATTCGCACTTGTGCGAAGCCATTTTCCTCCAAATATCGACTGAGTATTCCGAATATCACGATGATTCGCTGCATTTCGCTGGCGAATCGCTTGAAAATAGCTACTTGCGGTATCGCTAGGTACCAACTGCAGCAAACAACGCCCTTAACATGTCGTAAGTTGAATTATATTTGAATTTTGCATCTCCAAATCCGTCCAAATCACACTGCATATGTTTAAATATGCGGCATATTTCATGTAGGCACTTTGGTTGTACGGCGGATGACGTCATCAAAAGGACCCAACGAACCCTTTTCAACGAAAAGAAAAATACAATTAGCTGCTAGTGTTGCATTTCTAACTGGAACAACCTTATTTGTAAGTGTAGCATGCATATATATACACGTGTTAGAATTGATTCTACAGAGTATAATCTATATAAGTCCAAGGTGTAATTATTTCTCATACTATTTGTGGTCACAATTAAAGGAGAACAGAAAGCATTTTCATGCCCTAGCTGCTTCAATCTTTCACTGTTTATTGATTGAATGTCAAGGAATCTAGTAAAAGCATTCGTTTTTACAACAAAAATTTAGCAACAGCGATGTTAAATCGCAAAGTTTTGGCGGCCGCTAACGGAATTT
>JAQIWR010000694.1:0-17942 GCA_034695945.1 Glomeris hexasticha
CACGGGCGGTATAGGCACCTGACACCTTTTGAGAGCGGGTTCGCGCCGTTCTCGCCAGGTGTCGCACACTTCGAGTGCGTTAGCAAATAATATATGAAAGCAAAATATAGTTAGCTATTGAAGAGATGGAGAGTTCCTCACTTTATGGCAATTGGACTAAGGGAAATAAACAACTACATTAGTAAGTTAATTTAATTTAATTAAGCTTTGTCCTTCACCAATATATAAGTTCTAGCACAAACAGTTCAAGACCTCGATTGTTAAGAAATCTATTCACATTTTTGAAGGGTTTTTGTACGTCAAAACTAGAGTGGACTCCTATAGGAGTAGTGCAATCCAATTGACCTGTAGATACAAATTCCATTTCTAGACTTTTATGCTACCATCCAACCACGTATTATGAGAGTTTTTATGTGACCACCAGAAATTTAAAAAGCTCATATTGAAAAAGGCAATCTCACTTCCTGATTTTTATTGGAAAATACAAAGAATACACAGGGAATATGTGCTCACCATTTTACAAAACTACATATTCTTGAATATAAAATTATTTTATTCACAACCAAATGTGCATCACCCGAATGATCTGCCAGCATATCACAATGTTTCTGCATATATACGATATAGTAAAATAGACAAAGAAAACGTCCAAGATGGCGGCTTGTAGAAGTTGGACTTCTCAGTTTGCAATTAAGGGATGTTATTAAGATCAGGATTTTGAGGTGACACTGGATTTTCAGTCGACTGCGTCCCTAAGCCAAATTCTGGTGTTCCAGTGACGGCTTCTGGGGTTTCAGTATTAATTGGTGCCACAGTTTCAGGGTTTCCAATCTATGAACACAAATTATGCCAATTGAGTACACAAAACTCAAACAATTATCTGGTGGGTTGGCAAGCTTACTGTCTCATTTTGTGGCCTGATGTTCACAACTTTGTGCACAAAGATGAACCCAGTGTTGTTGCCCTCGTGTTTCTGAATTGTAGAATTCACAGTGATGATGGAACCATTGATTACCTGCAATATAAAAAGGTGTTATTCTGTTGCAACATAAGTTTAAATACAACTGTTTAAATACAATATTTTAATTACAGAAAATTATAGCCATACCTCTGATGTGAAGGTGGAGTTTTCATAATTTGGAGGCAGGTTGTCGAAAAAGGTGTTAGTACCATTTTGAGAAGCGTATAGTCGTCTACGGATTGTTTCCATAAGCTCACGAAGACCTAAAAATGATGACAAAAATAGTTTACTATATTAGGTCAATCCAAGGGTCAATTATGTATAAAATATGATGATAGTTAATCGCACAAATGAATAGTAGGATTCCGTATAGAAAATATAAATGAAATTAATTGAAACCCTCAAGGACAGGTTTTTATAATGGTGAACAAGTATAAACTTTATTCAAAAAGTTGTGAAGCTTTGTATTCCAAGTATATGAAAAAGAGGGAATGAATTTCACAAGAAAACTTTAGTAACACCACTCTTGGTAACACTGAGTAATATATTTATGTACTGATATGTAATTGTGGCAGGAATAGTAGATCTATAAGAAATTACAAGTGGTTTTCATTTCCTTTGGAGAAAATGTAAGAACTTTACAAAAACAATGTTTATCCATTTTAAATGTGCATTTAAAATGGCACAAAAGGTAGTGGCAACAACGTTGAAAAGGAAATTGGTGCGGAAGGGACTTTCACAGACATCAATTTACATCGCCATTTCCCATGACCGCGGAAATCTATCACAATAAATTTCCTTTGGAGTATCGCCCAATCATTGTCATTTAGTTGGACAATTTTTTTGTATCGTATTTCACAAAAACACCTCATTACCCCACATTTTCTACAGGATTTTCAATTGGCTTTTGCTTGGCATTTTATCTTAGCATAAATTAACAAGTAATCAATATATGCTTAGAAGTTTACTTACGGTTGTAAGAGTCAAATATGTTTTGTCCTACGCCCCAGAATTGCAGTCCACCATCATCATAGTCTTCAATTCCATACGATGGATAACGAGGTCCATGGTATCTGTACCAAGGGAATTGTGGCTCAGGTTGCCCAATAGCTTCGTCACCATCATCACCATCATCATCAACCTCATCCCATTCTGTTCACAATGTGGGGGAAAAACATTAAATTGGTATTGCAGTAAACATATTTATTGCGACAACATACAGTATGGGAAATGAATCATGCAACAGGTGTCTTCATGTCTTATGAAACAGTACGTGTTAGCAATAAAATGGGGCTATCATATCAGTGTGAAAAGCTGAATTTATTTCGAAACAGTAATTAAACATGACAATAGTTCATCTCATGTGTGGAAAATTTAAATTGCCTCATGAAAACTTGTACAGTAGACACACAATGCTGCATATGCAATTTACATTGAGATGTATTACATCGACATATAAAAACACATTTATTTGCGGATGTTTGCATAGAATCAGGAACATGTCTGGTCGCTATAAAAATTTATAGTTGAGCACATCTTTTTCTCTGTGTGCCCAATTGGATTTCTAGGTTTGATTTTTCAATTACTTCCTAATTCATGTTCAATGGCTGCACAAAAGAGATAAGCAAAATTGGTGGTATTCTGCAGAAGGTTATCCAGAAATTCGTCTGGAGTAAAAGGT
Organism: Glomeris hexasticha; assembly: GCA_034695945.1. NCBI lineage: Eukaryota > Metazoa > Arthropoda > Diplopoda > Glomerida > Glomeridae > Glomeris > Glomeris hexasticha. Next base: position 2,643 of record JAQIWR010000694.1, read on the forward strand.
TTTGAATTTACTGAGTGGTATATGGGATGGGATGACATATTAATCATAATATAGACGGAATTGCTGGATGTTAAGTCAAGAAGATTTTTCAAGGTTCTTTTTATAACTATGTAATAAGTTTTTTTTAAAATCTAGCATAGGTACTTAGGTCCTGTCATTACATGAAATTGTTTGTTTCTTTGCAATTTACCACAGTACAATGTTCACTGAACCTTTCAGTTTAGTTAAGAGAAAGTACATTTAAGGGCAAGAACGTTGGATTGTTTGTAGATTAAATCATATAATGTCACAAGTCGATTACTATTTTATACAAATGCAACAATAGACTCATTTCTGTGCACTGCATTAAAAAATTGTACAATCAAACATATTTCGCATCTTAAGTTTTGCATAAAAAAAATGAACAAGACAGTTACAATATAATAAAATATAATGTTACCTTCTGGCACTGGAACAGCAATGGCAAGCCCAAATAGAGCAACAATCAAAAAGAGGAAAACTTTCATGATGAACTATACGCAAAATTATAAACTGATGGAGTGTGATGTATGACACAAAAGTCACTGTTTATACACGTAGTACAGTGTGCAGTATTTATATACTTAGAGGAGGAGTCCACGTGTAACCAACCAGTGGAAACTGGCTAGATGATGATTGTACATGGGCAACTCCCCCACATAGGCTTTAAAAAATTCTCACATAGACTCATCATCAGCTATGCTGAAGAAAGAGGAAATAATATACGTCACCATTTCCCGCTTTGTTTGTTGTCAACACGAAAATCTATTGACATTTCAAGGACATTTTAAAGGCTCCACCTTTCACCTGGAACAATGATTCATTATGGAAAAAATGGTTTCGTGGAAAAGTTTTCATATATACTGTTGTACTTAATAATGAATTTGATCAAACGTATGCAACAATTCTTGGATTGCTGCCAGATACTAGAACACTCTAGTGTTTTTCTCGACGATAATTATACCTGATACTTCCTTTTTAAGATAGTTTATAATTCTGTATGTGGAAAATTCATCATATGCCAGTCACGTGAACATGATGTATGAGGGAAAGCCTGGCATGCTAAGCACAAAATAAACTTGTAGTGAGAAATCTTTTGTATATTACTAAGCTTACTATGTTGAAATTAATTTCCTATGAAATAATCTTCCAGGAAATTTATAAGTCAAAGAGCATTAACGTGTTGTCCATTCATAAGCAGCAGATAAATCCGCTTCAATGAATTGTTATTTTTGAAAATACAGGTACATGAAACATTGGAGGATATTGGTGCTTAATTGTGAGTTTGGGTACTCGGGTAAAACGAAGGGAAAAACTGCTTAATAAACCGCATTTTGGTGGAAATAAGTGGTTTATTTTATATACTATAGTTTAGAAACTTTCAAATGTGTTTATAAACTTGTAATAACTAGTAAATATATGTGCAGTGGACGCGTATAACAATGAATTTAATAGGCATTGTTACTACGTAGTTGTTTTTCATGATTTCATTGCAGGAAAGAGTCAAATTGTTTATTGTTTATCAATGTTCTGTGTGTATATAGGGTGAACTAAAAAAATGTAGTTCTTCCTGTATGAAGAGACGCACTTCCGGTGTGACAAATGATTTTCAAGTTGCATATTTAACATAAGGCAACATTTGCATAGCAGTAACATAATTATTTTATTATAGTTCACGTGATTGCAAATTTTCGATTCTCCATTCACAATTGTTTTGGAAAATTGTACCAATTACGTACTACTAATGTGATATTATTAAAGACAAATATTTGTTACAATTGGCTGTTTTCAACTCTTAATAACATCTATTTTAAAATATAATTAAACTTCCAAAATATCGTATCATGTAACTTTCGAATTTCCATTTTAAAATTCTACATATAAGTAGCATGTACTGTATGTGTTGGTCAAATGAAAGTTGCTGTTGTGCTTTTAATAAAAAGTAAACATACATGTGTGGTGAAACACATTTATTGCATTTAGATATGATACTTGCACATGTCTGTTTCAATACGAGTCATTCTCCCTTTTTGTGCATTATTTTCTACAGGGGCACACATAATAAGTATTTCGATCCATTGTAGCCCTACATTACCTGTCCAATATCAATCAAAACGCAATATTTATTTTGTCATTCATTTTAAAAAAGAGTTTATAATAACACATGAGTCACGTATAATAACATCCAAATTCAGAGAAACGTTTATTTATAATAGCAGGATGCATCATCCTCAATTAATTAACGGATTTCACTTTTTGACTGCACAATATTTTGAACAGGATTATAAGCTGATATTAGGGATCATAATAAAGTAAATGAAAGTAAATGAATATTTGGCGCTGTTTATATAAAATTATTAACTCAGCAGTTTCCCGTATTTAACATTTACTTTTATTCCAAAAATATTGTGACCTAATTGTACAAAAATATACAGTAATCAAACAACAGGTTGTTCGACATTAAACCATTCTTCTTCAGGATGTTGTGAAGTTAAATTCATGCAAATGAACCTAAAGGTAAATATTAAATTCTCAGGTATGTGTTTGATCACTTGGATATGTCGATATCACATGGGCGTCGGAAAGTTTGAGTTTCCTCATGAATCCATTTGTTGGCAACTATTAAATATTACAGTGGAAAAAATGTAGTGAAGTGCTGCATGCGTCAAGAACTTTAATTAAAATTAAAATCGTAATTTACCCCATTTTGATCCATGCAAAACAGGGCATGCACCATGTAGTGTCATGTTGTCTGGCTGGGTATTTTTCCTTAAATTGTACCAAAATGCAGCAGATCCCTTGGAAAATAATAACGCAAGTATTAATCATTTACAATATTCTGTCTGTGTATTCATTGCAATGATTTATTGTTTTGAATCACATCCAGGTATACAATTTGACATTTGGCATTTTGCTTTGACCATGGGCAGTGCAAACGGCATTTGCATTTAATATTTTTGCAGCAATTATATTTTTATGATTTGAAATTATTCCCAGTATTTCATAAATAGGAATGACACTAGTAATGTGTTTAAAAAGACTAGATTCAATATTATTTTATCAATTTACCTTATGTGGCCATATTGACGCTCCTAATTTTGGAAAGACTGTTGCACCTCCTCTTGCAACATCACTTAACTGCAATGGTAATAATAAGTCATCAAAGTCAACAATGACCCACGTGATGAAACAGAACATATGGATGTTTATAGCCTAACCATGATAAACCCAGATACTTTAAGGCAAAGCTTTCAAACAAAACTAAAACAATGCTATACCAATTAACTTTAAAACATCTGCAAACTTATAATCATAATTTAGATTAGGCATGCAGTATACAATTTATATGTCCATTAAATTGGTACTTACATAGAACATAAATGTGGCTATTCTTTCTCCATGTTCTCTGTCACGAGCTGGAATTTTCTCCAACTATTTTTAACACAAAAGTTTCATACATTACTTATTCATTCACCATTATTGCATAATTTTCGAATTTTCATACCTCTGCAGGTGCTTTATCCTTGAATATGTAGTCGTGATGTGGAACATAATGTCCTCCAATTCCGTAGTTTGCCACCTTTTTTATAAATACAAATACATTTAGTTTAATTTGAGGTTGTTGAAATTCAGTGAGGCAATCAATATATGGGTATTAAAATCTTACTTGAAGCGCTTCTGAATGTTCGGCGCCAAATACATTTAAGCCAGTTATCCATGAAATTCTGTCCATGATTTTCATCAAAACTGAATTTGTCTCGATGAATTCGTCGTATAGCCATGTGTTTTGACTTGTTCGTGTTACTGATATTTCAGATCCTTGGCCGTCATATCGAATCACTTGAGATCGTTTCAGCTGAAATAAATACCAAGAGTAATTAAACCTTAAATTACAAATTTTGTAAGATTACAGTCTATATTCCCTATGGGTAGTACCATATTTCTTCTCCAATGCTCTTAACTCGTGTAGTTGCAACTTACAACTTTTAAGGTATATTTTCTATATATGTGTATCAGTTATTTTGAATACAATTTAATGTACCTATTTAAATAATAGTACATATAATCTGGTATATTTGCTGAACAATTTCATTATTTGCTGTCTACTTTTAAAATTGAATTGGGCTGAACGTTCTATAATGAATTGTGAAGCAAAAATTGTTTTTCACCATAAACAATAGCATTCTTTTGTGCTTACAAAGCACCTGCCACCATTTTCTTGTGTTTGGGAACAATAGAGCTAGTCTAAAAACGAATCTTCAGGTTATGTCCTTGTGTGAAGAATGGTTAGGCAAAACTTCAGATTTGGGTTTCAATAAGAGCCTTTGTTATTAGTGAATGAGTGGTTTAATTACCGATGGCTTTGCTGCATTCTTAATAACTGCAACTTCGTTTTCAGATAGGACATCATGGAATGTGATAATTTCTGGATCGGTGTAATGATGTTCCTCTTTAATTGGTTGTAAAATAAAATATGGATCTCCTCGAGTTGAATAGAAGCACTTTAGCAAAGCTTCTTGTTGTAATGGCTGCCAAAAATGCATGATGGTTATTACCATTTAGGATAGAGCAATAAGATTCTTTAGATTTATTTAAAATCAAAGGGAAGTCTGTTCTTATTACCATAAGCTTTTCTCCTCTGCATAGTGCTGCGAAATTATGATCAATATCATTCTCATTAAAAGATTTTTCTGAAGGTGCTTGCTGATCTGATTGCCCAACTTTTTCTGATGTAAATTGAAGTCGTCGAGGAAGTGATTCTAAAATACAAGGTTTGCATTAATCATATGGTACGATTTTAATTGCATTTTCAAGGAAAACAACTGTAATAATACTTGCCAGCTTGTGAGAAGCGAAGGTCTTGCTGTAATAAAATGTACAATTTTATTGCTATTGATTAATTATTTGAAAGGTAGTGAATATCGCATATTTCCTTACTTCTGTGACAGCCTGGTCTAGATAAGGCTTTATTTCGTTATAATCTGTAGTTAGATTGCCTTCAATGGCTGCCAAAGTCAGTGCTTGCTCGTAGAACTCGACAGCATGTTGAACCATTCCAACGTGGAAGGAATTTCTTCCCAAGAACAGGCAATCCCTTGCTGAAATACTTTATATTTCTAAATTCGGCAAGATCTATTACTTAAGTCCACGAAATATTTAAAATAACAGAATAGTGAATATATTAGAATCCTGTGGTTTAGAACATGATGTTGTAGCAATTATTTAGTGATTTCATTTGTTATATTGCATGCATACCTGTGAGTCCCACTGAGCTAGGTATCCCTTGTATATTTCCTCTGGACAAGTCACTGGCATTCAGCTTGTATGTGTCTTTGAGTCGAATCAAAGCCTGTGCTGCTCCTCTCAGGTCGTCTTCTTCAGGCATAGGATGTAAAGACCTTCTTGTTTGAATGTCATATAGTACCCCTGCATAATAAATAATACATGAAATATTTTTGTATCTTTTTTTTTATATTTCCTTTCATCAATTATATTTGATCACCGCATATGAGCATTGTGCAGGATTTGTAACTACATTTTATGCAAATAAAAGTTTATCTTGTACTTTGGAAGGGAGCAATGTGAAATATCTTATGAACTATTGGAATTTGTGCACAAGAGTTGATTGTTTTATGGTGCTCGTTAATTACACATTTTTCAATAGAAATCCTGCATTTGAGTGATTTTGTTTTTATTGACAGATGTACGAACTGTGCCAAAGATCATCATTGAGGTTGACTTCCAAGGATGCCCAGTCCACTGTTAATCTGCGCATCATTTGGTAAGCTTGAACTGGGTTTCCTATAACTTGTTCTGCTAGAGTGTCTTGTTCTTCCCCTGTATTATGCACTTGTTCAGAAGGTGACATCGTAATTCCAGTTTGTTGAGCCGCTAAGTGACGGTAATCCTCAATATATCTGTGTCCCACAAAAACAAAACAGTACACGGAATTAATGGTTTATTTACATCTCCTTTAATTTTCCCAAGTTTATTTATCTTGGGAGGATTGTACATAACATTGCGAGAAGTGTTTTGAGAAAGAGGTCGGTCTTTTTCAAAAGATGACTGCATGTGAAATGTAACCCGTCTTCTGAAGAGGGCAGAATATTTTACATGTTAGTTCCACTTTTACTTCCGCGTATCTCTCGATCCACAAATGATTAATTGACGTGTCACTTGACCCCATATTCGTGTCAACTATGCAATGGAATTTTACGGGAAATTTATCTGTGATCAATACCTGAATGCTGGCCTACATCCCTCAGCATATTACTTTTTCCAACTTTCTCAATTTGCAAGTCATTCTCAATTCTTTCACATAATGAATAGAAATGCGGTTAAAATTGCAGCTGAAACCAGGTGCAAGAAATATGTATATAGTAGACAACTTTATTTTTTAACATGATGAACTTTGGATTTAGAAAGTGATGAATAACAAGTTTTCTATTTATATGTATATGCATACATGTCATAATCAGAAAAAGGATTACAACCTTACATAACAAAATATACAATAATAGATACAATAAATCCGTAATAAATATATGTTGTGTATCATTTTTACTATCAATTTTCGATGTAAGTTGCTAAAACTTCGGTGTAAGTTCTGCTGAAAGAAGCATGCAAGATGCCGAAAAATTCCAAAAGAATGGTGTCAAAATTAGATGAAACAGTTCAATTATTTTTCAGTGGAATGCATTTCATAATTTTAACATGGGTTCCTATGACATTGGTGTTCGTTTTAAGTCGTTTCAATATACATTTATTAAAGTAGTGTTCTCGATGAATGCATCCTCTATATAAACGGTAATTACAGAAATAATAACATTATATCGGGAATATGTGGTAAGCAGCTGAATAATTTATCTAATTGTATATTTTTAGGAGCACTCCTACCGTCTTACAAGATCCATCCTATCATACATAATGGAGAGGAATCCTTCCAAGACGTTGACTACTTGACTTTCCGTCTCCAAGACATTTTCCATGAGTGCAGTGGACGTGTAGACCTCTGCCCATGAACGTCTGCACGATAGGGCCACAAGAATGGTCAAGATGAAGACCTTCATGGTCTGCCACCCTCAAGGAGGACCTGCACAAACGCAAGTAAATGTATCCATTGATCTACACGCTTACATATACCTCTAGCAGTTTCCCTGCCTCAGACATGAGAGATTTTTTTTGGGATCGAAATGTTCATGTCCCACTTTTCTCATTTGTTTGTTTCACAAATATACGCGTCATTGCCTGCAAAGCACAATGAGAGCCTGTTATTAGTACACTGTTGACTTTTGGCCTTCGTTTCTTGTTGTAAAGACAGAAAAAGGCAAATCCGCAATGGAAAATGTAGAAAAAGTTTGACGAATGTTAAACAACATACACGTGACATGCATGCTTTCAATTTAAACCGTTTCCCCATTAAAAATTCTCGTTTAACCCACTTATATTATTGTGACTTTGCAATTGCTAAATGAAGGAAATGTCTGAAAACGTGACTTCATATATAATTAGGGGTGTTATGAACTTTCCGCATTTTATTTAGGAATTATTTGCCGTATTAATATATCTATCTATATGGAATAATCTGAGTAAAGCATGATTATGCTGTTTTGAAACTTTTTTTCTCATATCTCTCTGAAGGATGTGCAATTTTAATTATTTTGCAAAAATGTATTTTTTAACCATTGCTTTGAAATATGTTTAAAGCCGACCTTTACTTTCAGGAAACGACAGAATACTTAAAAAATGTTGTGGTACATCATCCTAGTACTTGAACCGCAACATAATTACATTATTTTTCATTCTTTGTGATGTCATTTACTGAAGAATGTTTTTTTCATTATCCGCTATGAAATTAATACTTTCATATGGAGTAAATCTAATTGAGCATGATCATGTACATACATGCTTTCACACATGCAATAATAATGTAGAAATTAGTTGTCATTAAGTTAGAAAAGTACTGTTTATCACTTTCTACAAGGGTATTGGCTCGGATTTCGTGGAATGCTCCTTTTTGCTCTGTGCATTGACGGAAGGAAGACATGCAGGGAGATTTTTTTAAAGCATTAGAGTGAGAAGATTTTCGAGGTCCAGATTGGGTCAAGACAGGTCGGGTCAAGAACGCTTTACACTAGGATCGTGCGACCCCATTGAGCATTATTTTGGCATTTTAGAGCTAGTTTACCCACACATGCAGTTACCATGAACATGTTGAATACTTACTGAGAATAAAGTGGATTCAGGTGCAAATTGGAAAATAGGTTGAGAATTACTTTCAAGTACTAAAAACTTGCTTATAATTAACACCGTTTGTTTTCGATACCATACTGAACTCTGTGGATAATTAGAACTGAATATTAATTATGAGTATTAAATTAAAATTTAGAATTGTCTACAGCTGAACATGTCAGGATTTCAATATAACCAAGAGTGATATAACTGGTTATTTATGTGAATTTTAATTTATTAGAAAATAGAATTAAGAGTTTAGAAAATGGAAATAGTTCAAGGTAAATGAGCTTATTTTCTTGTTGGATTATGATCATACAGTATGTTGGAAATGCCATATGGGTGGTATTCAATTCATCGAGGACTACATTTCCATTTAATTTGGAAATTATATGTAGTTTATTTGGGACTATTCCAGATTTATTGCTCTGACGTATCACTTTTGTTAATTGTGCGTCCTGTATATGTTATACAGAAAATTCAATATAAATATTGTAAAAAGCTGTTCTCATTTTCATTCACAGTATACTGTATAAACTATATATTGCAATAATATTACATCATATAGTGCAGTACGCGTGGTTTATATTAGGCCTACCATTCAGAATTATGTGTGAAATCATGCAACTATTGTAACACGGTACTGACATAATTTGGACATGAAAATTGCACAATACTGTTTTTTGTTGTTGCAAAACAGTCCAAGCAACCAAAAATATAACTTGTATACTATTCCGTGAAATAAAACATTTAATTAATGTTCAACAATTGAAATTACTGAATGATAGCATTATCTGCACATGAACAAAATAATGATGTAATTTTTTGTGTGGGAAAAACCTATTATTTTGAATGTAATATTCACGGTAAGCGTGGCCAATTGACGAAAATGAAATGCGTGCCATCATCTAAGATCAAGGAAGTCTTAATGCTGACCTCGATTCGCATTCCTTATATGATATTGTGCAGTATGTTAAAAATTTAGCATCTCCTGTGTATTCGATATAAAAAGAAAACCACATTTTTGTTAGTTGGAAAGTTATTTTTTGCATATAATAAGGGAAAGAAGGACATTCCAGTAATTCCAGTTCCTTCTTCTTTCATAGTCACAGCTTTGTTTTCACTGAAAGCAGGCAGTTTCGAATAGATGACATGAAAGATAAATGCTTGCAAACAGGATCTGAATAGATATAAATGACATGCCAGTATTTACAACTATATTGCGCAAGAAATAAACAAGATAAACCTGCTCTATAAATTTACAGGAACATTTCTTGATGCTGAAACAGCAAAACATGTGTACCAATCAATATTGTTTTACTAGCATCGATCATTTATTGTATAGAGGATATGCAACTATTTAAATGAAGTATCATCGTATGTTAAAATGCCGTTGTAAAGCATTTGATTTCGCCAATACAAACAACTAAGGCATTGGGTTCGTTGAATTTAGTTTTTTTCCCTTAAAGTGTTTTGTGAATATTGGTGTTGAATATTAATTCATTACACAATTTAGAAATCAATGCCGTGAGAACATGAGCTATTTAGGTGAAGAGTGCCACTTGCCACTTTATCAACATATAATTATTGCATTAAAAAAAATGCTTGACCTTTATAAATAATGGTTTCAAAAATTTTCAATTCTCTAGCAGAGAATTGAAAATTTTTGAAACCATTGCAGTTTGTTGATAAAATTGAGGTTTGGAAAGGAAAATATTTGTAAAATGACGCCATTTTATGCGATTTTATTTATGGATGTTTTATGGAAGCTATATAGCCACTTTTATGGGGAGTAATTTCTGTTTTTGGAAATTAGGTATTCTTAATTCCACATTTGTTTGGCACGTCTACATTTTTTCTATCTTACTTGTGCATCAGTTAAATTCTCACCATTTTATATAAAAAGATAATTCAAAATAATATTTAGTAGTTTGCAACATGTTGCGCGTAATTCAGATATTTTTTTGTAAAATGTAAGACAACATAAGGTGCGGTGAATATTGTCACTATAGTTTAAAAAACGACAGCATGCAAAAAATAATAAATTGCAGTTTGTAGCCCGACCCATGGACAAATTTCCAGCAGGTGTGTCATAAATGCATGTATAAATGCATGTCATAAATGCATGTATCGTGGATTATACGTGCAGGCGATTGGAGGATACAGCATAGGCCTATATTTTATTAGGGCATACTTTCAAATTGCCTACATTTGAATAAATTAATAACTTATAGCCTATACATAATTGGTGCCTATGGAAAGTTCACATGGTTTCTAAATTTCTATAAGAAACTTACTCACATCTGCTGTCTACATTTTAATATATAATATAACACAATCAGCAAAATTATTTCCATATTATTATCCGCAACAATATTCATATATTTCACAACTTCAAAATCATACTAGCACAATGGTTATTTTCCGGGGAAACTGATATGAAAGAAATATACCAGATGTTGTTGCAATCATTTTGTGCAATAAAGCTTGTTTTCAAATTTTTGTGGTCAACATTGGTGGAAAACAACAGCTGAGGCAAGTGCCTCTTGTCAGACTTCCTTTTCGGAACTATAGCATGTTAAGAAATGCAATAAGTAGGCATATATGTCGATACAAAAAAAAATTGTTATTGTTTTTGAACTTGTTTTTAACTTCAAATAAGGGGTCTACGTACGTGTTTTTTTCAGCTTTTCTAATTTCTTTAACACTATATAAATTAACAAATCATATTTTTATGGCTTTTCTAGGTATATCGTTTATAGCATCGAAATTCGACAGATGTGCTTTTGGTAAAACCTGTGACAAAAGAAGTTCTATTGCCCACTGTTACTCACAAACAGGATGGTAACAAAAGTAGCAAGTGGTTGCTTTTGTGTAACCAAGGACTTGGTGCAACTATTGATCACGTCTACACGCCAAACTGTGGCCGTGATGTGGTTCTTGCCAATCTTAATGACCCAGAAATCGTTCATAGAGCACACTGCATGGGTAATTTAAAAAGCAAAATGCGGTCACTGCTTCTATACTACATATGATTGAAGTAAGCGCTTTACAAGTGGCTTATGTATGGAACGCCTACGCATCTTAATTAATGCTTTTCAAACATTATGGCATGTGAATAACTGGGGAGAGGATCAAGCTGTGCGCTCTTTATATATGCTAAACATGCGCAGAAAGTACGTGTATTATATAATGAAAAATTGCAATTATGCTCGTGATGGGACTTCTGAAATGTCACATTTATTATAGCCACATGCAGGGACAGCTCCTGGACTATACACAAAGGAGACAATGTTTTGTTGTCATAAACAACCATTCAAAATTATGTAAAAGTCTAGCTATATAGCTACACACGTACAACCATTAAAGTCTTTGAATAGCCTATATACACTTCAATTACTGATTACGCTTGACAAGAATATTTTGAAAAAATCAGATTTTGCAATTTTGTACCAAGTTCCATAAATATACCAATAATTTTTAAATCCAATAATAACCAATCTAAAGCAATGCTCATTTTTTGAAACGTCAGTCAGTATTTACTGTAATATTTTGTTAAACTTACATTGCTTACCTTGTATATTTATGGCTCAATTACTTAATTTGTAAGGTTTTTAGTTATGTCTACAAACAAATGGCAAATGTTATACTGGAATGTCGTTTTGGTTAGTAAAACTGCAGATAACAAATTCCCCCCTACGAAACTTTCTTCCGTCATATCATAATTTTTTTCCTAAAACAAGAAAACAAGTTCCTTCCCACTACAGATAGCTAGTTGCATATGTATTTACAGTTGGACATAAAGACAGGGAAGCGAAAAGTTTTAAATTTCCGCTGATGTAAAGCACATAGAGTATCATGTCTTATCAGAAGCTTTGAAAAGAATAATGAGAATAATGTAATATCACGAAGGTATAATATACGTACTTACAGTTATGATGACCCAAAAGCTTGTGTGAGGGAAAAACTCGGAAACGTGAATGGATTATGAAATTTTTCTGCGGACATAACGGGTCATGTATCATGCTAAATTCCCCCGGTATACATTTTTGTTTCAATAGATTGTATTAAATGAAAGCATCCGTTATTATTTTGTCGTTCATGGAGCATTCATTGCACTGACCTCTAATTTCCACGCAAACCCCTTTTTCATATAGGCAGCAATTTTTACTTCCGCTGTATAAATGCACTCGGGTCACTGTAATTGACGAACTCTTGCTGGATACTTATACAACTGTTACTAATTTTCTGAACATGCTAGTATATAGTGAGAGCTTAAGAAACAATGACAGGAAGCTATCACTGACAACTTAATGCAATTCTAAATTCACATGTAGTAGGACCATTATTGTTAACCTTCACTTTTGCTCTAACTTGAATAAGATAACCAGATATAGTGAGTCTCAATTCAAGATTGCACATTTCAACGATTGTTAAAAAATAATATCACATAATCCCTAAGTAAAATATGGGAATATACACATCAATTAACTTTATTAAGTAAGTTACATCAATTTTGCATCGTGAAAAGTTTTTTGGTTTCAATTTTTTCTCAATAAAGCAAGAAATCAATGGGGAACGCTGCAACCTTGAGTTGAGACGCACTATACTGTGTGAATTTCCTCAAAATCAGTGATATTATTTCTAATACAAAGAGCAAATTCATGTCATTTAATCTGCTCAATTGGTCTGCAAGTGTGTTTTTAATTCATTGCTATTACCATTCCAATTATTCCATTCAAAACAACATTTTCCCACAAAGGATAGCAAGTTTTGCAGTTTTCTTTTTAATTCGAAAACTTTCACTTTATGGAGTAAACTGGAATAGGAATTCAGAAACCACAATGGATTCGTTATGTGATTAGAACCGACTTATTTAGTAACTTCCACAATCAAAATAATGCTAATGAGATTAATTGTGCACGCAAATACAACTTTATTATGAATAAACAAAATGGCGCATTTAAAGTTAATTTCATGCAAGGACCTGTTCATAAGTTATGTCCTGTGAAACAACAAAAGTCAGTTTTTCATGTTTTAATGTGCAATTTGCACATAGGTCAAGGTGTGGAAGTTTGACCGCAAAGTGAGATTTTTGAACCAATAACACAAGTTTATCGTTATGACACAGTAAACAAACGGGAAGTACGATATAATGCTGTAACTGATAGTAACATACCTTTGTTTGGTGCCGTTTTGTTGATGAAAAATGACGATCTGCACCAGTGTACATGTGCTTGTGAAAATCACTATTTTCTGCAGTGACGTCACTAAGTTATTCCACCAGTCAGAAAAGTTGAACCGCCTTCTAAACTCGTTCTGTACCCTAAGAAAGATTACCATCAAACTGTTATTTTGTTCGGCTGGTGGGTTCTCTGTATATGGCGAAGTGACATGACAATATCAAAAAATGCTGCCAAGTTTTTCTGTATTTTCGCATCAATGACAATATTGCATTACAACTATAGAATGCAAGAAATACATATTTTCCGCATTAGATTCCTATCGAAGACTCGAATATAGTAGGTCTGTATTATAGTATTGTGCTTGTGACTGTTTTTTGGCTAGTCATCATATTTTGCCTTGCTTTTCTTTGCTCCAATATGTGTCATCCCATTCATTCTTAACAAAGGCGAAGGAAAACTAGAACTTCACATGCTTTTCCTACAATACGAATAATATTTTGGACGATTTGCAATTGAAAATGGAACGCTCATAATTGTGGCATGGAAAAATTTTTATGACTTTTCCCTCATATATACCCAAACACTACATTCACAGTACATTGACAGTGTACTTTGTGTGTACTTTGATGGTGCAGACATTACAATGTAATGGCAAGCAATTACGTCGTCAAACACTTCTTGGAATTACATTACAAAATGACTTTGCAAAAGTCATGTTTTGCCAGATCATATAGCAATTGACAGCCGATTTTCATCAATTAGCTATACATAAGATATTTGTTTGCTTGCAAAAATGTGTAAGAAATAGGTACATGTAACTGCAGTGGCTTTCAAGTTTTAGTTTATGCAAAGGTATATCAATAATTCAGATGAGGGAGGAGGGGAAAGAACCTTTTCGATTATTATGTAACGATCCAGGAGGTTGTATATAAAGGGTTTGGAAATATGCCATGTGATTTACCAGTTAGCATATGCTGTAAGCACAATGCTTTACATCACGAGCAATTTTGTACCTTCCTACATTCGGAGCGCCATCTGTTGCAGAAATTGGGAAACGCTTTTCGAAAAATTATTAGATTAGTATATTAAAATTAAGGTACAATGAAACTTGTGCGTGTGTGTTGACCACTCACAGTTCCAAAAAAATCTGGTCAAATTTAACAGGTACCTAGTCAACATATTTCAATTGCATAGAAAATGAATTCAGGGCACTTTATTACCTTAATATACACACAGACCACATGCACAAACAATGGCACCAAGAAATAAAATGGTACAATTGTGCAATGCAGGGTTGAAAGGTGCCAATTTTTGGAAATTTTGGCAGCCAATTAATGTGAAATCAGTATTGGCCGATGACGTCAGAACTTACCCCCTATGACATGGAATTGCAACGAAATTCTTGTCTCAGGCTCATTCCTTATCTCTCTTATCATGTTATTAAATTACATTACAGGAAAATGTCAAGAGAGAAATTTTATTTTTCCCGTTTCTTATATACAGTGGTCAACTTTTCAGGTTTAAACACATTATAAAGGTATGGCAGCGTTCTTTAAAATGTATTAAACATTCAAGGAATGCAGGTCACCCTTTTGTAAATCCTGTGGGACTTTTCGGTTCCATGCAAAAACTGTCAACTTTGTCAGGTGGTCAGCATGTAAGTGT
Source organism: Glomeris hexasticha (assembly GCA_034695945.1). Classification (NCBI taxonomy): domain Eukaryota; kingdom Metazoa; phylum Arthropoda; class Diplopoda; order Glomerida; family Glomeridae; genus Glomeris; species Glomeris hexasticha. The sequence goes on from JAQIWR010000694.1 coordinate 17,744, forward strand.
GGCCAAGTTCAAAGGTTTTACTGATAATTTCAATGCCCTTTTGTACACATGAAAAACAGTTGGAAAAGTTGTTCATATGTGGAGATGGAAACCATCAATTCGTTTTGTGAGGTAATTGTGAGTAGAGTCCCTATATACTGTTAAGAGTAGCGACAACTGAAAATTGAAAGCCATCTTGTTCTAAAAGTTTATTTTTATG
>JAQIWR010000695.1:0-17940 GCA_034695945.1 Glomeris hexasticha
AGCTCTATCATGTTGAAACCACAATCTGCGAAGGTTATTTAATGGAAGGTTGTCCATACATGATGTCAGACACACAATTCTGCAGCATATTCCAATCCTGTTGAGCGCTTAACTTTCCATTGTAAAACACAGGTCCTAATAACACATTGTTTGGACGTATTAAAGATTGTTCACTGTACGTTGTCCTATGTTCAGCTCCTCGTCCTGCATTGCAGCAAAGCATTGTTGTGCAGCAAACAATTACGTTGCACATAAATTGTTCGAACAACTCGTTTTGCTTTTGACTAATTCTGAATGTCTTGACTGATTTGGAATCAGCTGGCTGTCCTTGATATTTCTCGAATTTAAACTACCCCTCTATCTTGAATATTAAAAAAGTTAGTTTTTCGAAATCACTTTTGGAACGTTCGAAAGTCATAGACACACAGATGAGCATGTGGCCCACGTGTTGTAGATCATGTTGGCATAATTGTTTGTGGTAAATACTACAAAATTAAATAGTTATTAGCAATGCACCGCAGTTGTGAATCACCCTGTATATACTATATCTTTATATTTTGTTGAAGAATATTGCAATCAGAATCTGAATTATATTTTTGCTTGAATCAGTATAGGTACAAACAATTAGTTGCATCCCTTGGTTAAATATTAAAATAATTGCTTTAATTCGAATACATAACTAATATAATCCACGCAATATCATAACTTTATTATAGCTCTGCATTTTGACAACCCGAAAATTAAATCAAGTAACATGATACACAAGTTGTATGTATGCATTATTGTCAACACACCCCATGAAATTATCATCCATTAATATTTAACATTACTCATTGCTATATACTATCTCAGGATTCCTTCCATATGGATACTAGGCAGTTTTAGATTAATTTGTATGCTAATTTTAATTCCTGTGGCGGTGCTAATTGTTGTTTTGTTATTGACTATACTGTATAATGAACTACAGGGATAATTTCGAAAGCCACATTGCACGTGCCAGATGGGATTTTGATTGCAGTTTTAGCGAAGGCATCCTGGCCTGTGTGCAATCCTGAAAATTCAAAGCAGAAGCCATATGGTGTGTTACACGATCAGCTGACCCAGCCAGGCGTCAATTTTGCTTGAAGCCGAATTAAGCCATGCGTTTATAAATATTTAGCTGCACGGAACATCCCATAGAGAGATGGTGGCCAATAAGCGATTTAAGTAAATACATACGGGGGATCTGCTAACAAAAGCTCAGCATGGTGCAATGAGTGCCCCAATGGGTGTTCCGAGGGCCACCCTGTGCACATGTTGCCCAGCTATGGATACCCAAAGAACAATTCTTGGGATTAATTTACATTTTTGGCACGAAACAAATTCCAAATTACATGAAATTAGAAGAAAATATGTTATGCTGTATCACAGAACCTGACACAGGTTGAATATGCAATTATTAACAATTGAAAAGCAGTTATGCTGCAATCCCAATCTTCCTATATTTTATATAGAATTAATTTTTATGACATTAACCTACTTATGCAGACTGGACATAATTGGTACTATTTAGGCAAATATTGGATTATAATTCATTCATTAAATTCATAGATGACTATTTTCTATTTCAGCTCCAATAGATCAGGTGCACAGAATGTACAGGCAAGCTAGCACTTGATGGATCCTATTGGGCCACTCGGATCCACTCCGATCACCGATCAACCAATGTGTACTTAACAGTGAATTGCAAACAATGATGCAGAATAAAAAGGAAGTGAATGGTGTGGGATACAAGGAGGTAAAAGCAAGCGAATCAATGACACGACCGAGGGTGGCTATAAAATATCATAAAAGGCGACAGACGTGCCACTTGAACCAGGTCCCTATACTACAAGCACCTGTCCAATCCTGGCTCCAAAATACAAATCACGCAGATGGCACCGTATCCCATTATATTTACAATTCACAATAAAAATACAAAAAAAAACGACATTGCAGTTGAAACATGCTACTTTAGGCCATTGACATACATACATTCATTCAAAGCTAAACAATTTTTGTGTGTGCAAGGGTGTGCGCAAATCACTATCCAAATACACCGGCCAGAATAAACGAATAGCCCGTTGCACCCCCTAAAATGAAAGTCTAGCAAGGGCTTCATCCTATATAACTAAAAGACAGAACATAAATGACGTCATAATGTGACAAAACATGCACAACTACGTTCAAAAATGGATTTGGGATTGTGTAGGGTGTGTGTTAGATGTATTTTTTGATGATGCGTCGAATGGGACCATGGGGAACACGAAATGTGCAGTATTTACAGAGTTGTGCGTGTTTTATCACATTATGACGTCATCCTTCCTACTGTTCGACCGTTTGTCAACAAAACACACTTCGCCATTCATCCTGTCTTTGAAGCGCCATAACTAAACCCAAGGTCATTACACACACAAGGTTTACTCGAACTTTGCTGCTTTACGTCATCCCCATTACTGGGAACCCTCATGAGCTCCCTCGTCGGCCCACGATGGTGAAACTAGCCTCTACCTACCCCATCCCCCTGCTAGAAGGGGCCACTACCACCAGCTGGTAGTTCAGTTGGTAGTTCAAGTAGTTCAGGTAGTTCAGTGGTTGGTTAAAAAGTGTACGACTTGGTGGTAGTGGCACCTTTCTAGCAGGGGAGGGGGGGGGGGGGGGTAGGTAGAGGCTTGTTTCACCATTGAGGGCCGACATATCTTACTAACTTTCAAATCCATTGTGTGGTATGTACTATACACCAGATGAAGCAAGAGCATAATTTTGCGGCACATTACTATCAAATAAGCTTGACACAATGCAATTCAACCGACTACACTGATATGTGCCGTCCCGCCATGTGTACCAAATACTTTTCGACAGGCTGTGCAGGAAAGACAACTGCAGTAATTCAAGCATGTTGAATACTTGCGACGGTCAGCTCAGGTTCGCAATAAATTTATAGTTGTGGGGTCACTCCACAGTATGGTGGACCGTGAGGGGTTTCTACACAGCCGTAACAGCCAGTTGTCCCTGCCAGCGATGAGGTCAAGCTGTGCCAGTAGACGTGCTGGGTGCTTGAATGGCTGGGGTCTCCTCGGATGACAGGCAGTCAGCTTTGGTCCTGGTGTCCACTTTAGTTGCAGGTACTGCCACATGGGTGCCGCGATGCCGGTGCGGGGCTAACTCGGTGTCACGATGGTTGGCGCTGCTGTGGTGTCCAGTGGTGGCGCTAGTAGAGAGGATGTCCCAGTGGTGCTGTCCTTCTACTTGCCAGGTTGTCCTGTAGAGGGCTCTGTAAGAATGTCCAGTAGGTGGCGCTATCCTAGGTCCTTCCGAGCAGGAACGGCCGGTAGAGGGAGCTGATTGTAGATCCCACCAGGTGGCGCTGTGCTGGGCTGCAATCCAGGAGGCGTGGCTTATACTGGTCACGGAGTGGGCGTGGCCAAGAAAGTCAGGACTCCAGTTTTTTTAGGTTCAAACTTATTTATTGATCCAAAGAAAGAACAAAAGAAAGAAACAAGACACAAATAATACACTTTGCGAGATCAGCTTCAGTCTCTAGGCTTGGGGACCTGTGACTGCTGCAGAGGCAGAGAGCTGTCTGCCTTTTCTGTGGCCAAACATCGGCTTTATATAGGGGCCAGAACAATAGGATGGGCGTGGCTATCACATGTGCGGACGAGTCTAAACATCCCAGAGGGGGAAAGAACACAAACGAGTTCGCTACAGTGGCGCCATCTGGCGGTCAAGCGATAAACTAAAATAGGAAAGAGGTGGCAGAAGGCCAGAAAAAACGACGATCCGTCACAAGACCACCATGAAATTATTTAAGTAGCAACTTATCAAAATTGTATTGATGCACCCGTGTAAATTTGCATCTCACAGTTATTGCATGTATCTATTAAAGTAGACTCTAACAATCGTGGTTCAAGTGGTTGAAAAGGTTAACTTAGTTTACTGTAACTTGAGGTTGACTACAATGATGTACGAGGAGAGAGGTTCGTGCGTGAGTTTTGGTTTGAGTTTACAATAGGAGGGATGTTTTTAAGCTTAGCTAGGATGCATGCGCATTGTTTTGACCTTCAGTGATGGGAAATGTTTTTTTTTGTTCGATTCTCTGCATTGCTTTCTTACTTTAAGGGTACAAGGGCACAGCCCAAATCTAGATGTAGGTCAGGCCGGTGAACATGAATGTCGTAAATATGCCAAACGTTCCAGTGAGGGTTGCAAAACGAGCAAGCACAATTACTCAAACAAATATATGGAAGCAAAATCGAAACGGTAATCGTGCATTGATATGCTGTCATATCCATAGATAAAGGCAGCAACGTCTGTAACAGAAGTTGTGGAAGAAATACGTGGGAGACACGGGACTACTGGAAGGGATCAAGAATTGGATTTCCTGGATTTTATAATAGAAGTCTCGCAAATAAGCAGTTCAATTGGAAGTTTGCAAGAAAGAGATGTGTTTGTGAATGACATTTGCAACTTTTACATGCTCCGTAGGAACCACTTGGCAATTGACCGGTTAGATTCTTTTTTTAACTGGTGAACGCACTTCACTGGCACATATGACATTGGATTTTAAACTTTTATGTAGTTTCCGCGACAGTCTGAAAGTTCTTGGGATATTGTATGCAATGAAATATATCCCCGACTTATTCCAACAAGAGATGTGATACATGGGCCAGGTGCCGTTGACAGGTGAAGGCATGAAGGAGATATTTGAAATCAGGAGATCTGTGCAAGGATCCAATCGTTGGAACTTGGAGAGCAGTGTCTTGGCCGACTGGTCACTTTATTCTAGACGTTGAAGGTAATGTACAATGTAAAAGGCTTGTGCAACATGGATATTTATAAAAATTTGAATTTTAATTGTTCAGATGGAAGCGTAAGATGCACCATTGAGGATATCATCTGTTTCACAACTGGTTCCGCAACTAACCCTCCAGTAGGACTGTCTCCTAAGGCAGCCATAGAATTCCTCCATCCACCGGAAACTTCAGTGTTCCCAATGGCGAACACATGCGCGAATGTCTTGAAGTTACTAGTTTGTCACAACAAGTATAAAAAGTTTAGATAAGCCATGGAAGAGGGCATATCAAACTGTCGGGAGTTTGGTCTGGTATAGACAAACCATACATGTAAATATTGCATTAGTGTTGCTATGCAAATTTTCTCCTTAGATTACTAGTTCTGGAGACAAAATATTGAAATATTTTTTATGAGTTTCATTCGAATTTCGTGCCACCTTAGATTAATTACTTATATTCCTTTTAAACTGTTCCGAATCTGCTGTTCAATCGCTTAAACGCCAACATTCTGGTTCCTACAATACAAATTCTAAGAATTTAAATACAATGTTTTATACATTTTAGAATAGAAATACATTCCAAAAATCAAAGTCTTTTATATAAAAATCAATATTTTAAGTTCTGTAATTACAAGTTTAAACCTTACCAGGAAAACATTTTTAGGATACAAGAAACATCTTTCGGAAATATTACATTTAAATAATTTAGTGAAATGTAGGCATGGAATTAGTTAATATCATATTACTTATGTTACCTAATTACTTCCTGTTCTGTTATTTGCATTGTGCATACAAATGTAAAAAATGGTTACTGAAAATTACATTTAGTGTTTACTGTATTTGCCCTAAGGACGATCAGTAAATTTTTCTATGCATATCAGTTTGGAATTTTTTACTGTATCGAGAAGCATGCAGAAGGTGTTCAAATTTTTATTAAAACATGGTTTAGATAAAAATTTCCTGCCAATACTGTGTAGTACATTATTTTTGCAGATGTCTCATTAAGTTGCACGAATAATTACCAGTTTTACAGTTAATTAATACAGCCTTGCATGTACAAGGTGTTCCACATAACATGATTTGTTTTTTTGCAAATACATGATATTAGTTAAAAAATCTGATAGGCATATTGTTACACATTTTTATGACGTACGTAGCTTCAAATTTTAAATAATAGGTAAGGAAATTGCTGTGTGCAATTTAAAATTTCAAAAATGGAATGTTTTCAGGTTGCCACTGACATAAGATTCCCTGCATGATATTACCCTTACAGAAAAATACTTCAGTTTGTGCAATTTAATGGCCCATTTTAACATTTTTATGAATGAAAAGTGCCATTAAATTGCACAAACCGGGATATTTTTTCTGTAAGGGATATCCAGCTTTTGCAGACAGCCAAATGCAAACTTAATAATTAAATAAAAATATCATCTGCAGTCAACGGTAAAAACTCCATGATTTAAATGTGCTTTATCAAAATATTGCTTTAATATGATTGAAAATGTTGCTGCATTAAAATGAAAATTATCTGAAAATTTTATTTTGGCTAATTGAAGTAAAGAATATAACTTTACAATCTTATTAATATTGTAGTTAAATTACAAAGTTGTAAAGGACACCATTAGATAGAGATCTAGAGGAACCACATTTTTTATAGTTTTTATAAGTTTTAAAATTTGTAGTAAATTGCAGTGAAGTTGCAGTGTGCGTATTCAAATTTAAAAAGTCAAATGTTTCCTTTGTGAAATTTAATTGTAAAATTCAAGGCTGTATTCTGCACTCATATGTGGCGCTTGTAAGGTTGGCGCCCAATTGGTTGGCGCCCAATTGGTTGGCGCCCAAACGACCACGGCGCCAATTTGGCAGCGCCCAAATGGGATCGTCCATGTGGTGGCGCCCGATCAGCGGAGCCCGAAAGGGGGTGCCCTAGAGTCTGGCGCCCATTCGGCGTAGCCCATACGTGGCGTTCCCCTACTGCTTTGGCCCAAGACTTTAGCTTTGATACGAACCAATCAGCGCTGTACACGTGTTTGGCCATACCCTCTACATCACGTGCGCCACATTCATAGTTTCACTTCTCGAGTAGCTGTTCTAGAGCAAGGTGATTCTCGATCGGGATCGATAAAAGTTTAGCGTCATTTTGATGCGCGCTCGTTGAGCAGTTAAATGGTTGCACATGTGCTTTATCTCAATTTGTGGTTACCCTCAAACTAATCGTGAAAGAAATGAGTTCATTATCAAAGGGAGTAAATTATATGCGATGTTCAGCGCCGTTTGATCTCGATAATTAAATCAACATGGCGCCTGGCGTGTTACATTCTTCACGCACCTTGCATGCACCCAATACATTTTTTGCTACATGTTTTATTGTTTTGTGTTTATTGAATTGTGGTCATAATATTTGCGAATCCTTTACCTACTCTTCGTTAAAAACACGACGAGAAATTCCGTGTCCACACTGTGAGGTAATAGGCACGATCGTATTTTAAATGATGATTTTGTAATCAGTCGGGAAAATTCGTGACAATTCAGTGATATATCACTCTTGGTGATTACAGAAACTCTGACAATATATTTAATTTTACATATCCAAAAGTTGTTAAAATATATAATTGTATTTGTATTCTATTTCAGATAATAACAACCATACAATCTGGTAAACCGAGTGTAAAAGACTTTCCTGTTGACAAATACACATCTGGATGCGTGGTAGTACAACAGTATAATTGTAATAGACCTGTGTAAACTGCACATTAAAAGAATAATATTTTTTCTTAACCTTTTTTTATGTGATGGGTATATTAATAACAATATTTTTTCATACTCTTTCAGATATTCGAGGATTCAGCTCAAAATCAGAGTCTCTGTTTAATGCATCACAAGGTTAACAATAAATACCTAGTGGTTTTGTATGATTGATTTTAATTGAAACTGTTGTATGGTTTCAGACAAATGTATGGATTGCGACAAAAACTCTGCAACCCTGAATAGCTTGAATTGCGTCTCAAACTTTTGCCATTATTGTTTTATCAAGGTAGTTTAATTTGCATAACATTTGTTTGTATTTGTTCGCTGACTTAATTTTTTTACTAGGCTCACAGCGATTCAAAAACACTGGGAAGACATAAGTGCAGCCAATTGAAAAGGAAGGTGAACGGTCAGAAGGAATCTCAGAAAATGAGATACTAACTGCAGAAATGAGTGCGTTATATTATTATGTTTGCTTCATGTGATTATAAAATTCAGTACATATATGATAATGCAGATGATATATTCAATTTTAGGTAATAAATCTAATTTTTGTCGAGGTAGTTGTTGTACACCCAGATATACATTACTGTAGAAGATTTTTCCATTTTCATTATAAATTTAATTCCATTCTAGTTAATTTTGCGTTAGTATAATATTGCAGACTAAACACATGTTAACATATATGGCTTGCTGGTCTGTTAAAGACTCCATACCACCCTGTAAGATGGTTACTATGACTGCTGCAGCATACATGGAGACGCACAAGTCACCTGTGATAGGAGTAATCCATGCTAGAAAATCAACGTCGACATTAAGTGATAATAGAAGTGGAAAACGGCTTCAGCAGGGACATTACTTCAGGTGTTCTCGGTCACAAGCTCAATGACAATGTGGCAGTATCGTAAGTTTGTGATTTCGATACCAAATGTGAATTTTTCGTTTACGTATGTTACGTGTTTGATTTTTAGTTCAAAAAGAACGTGTGATCCTATCACATTCAAGAGATCCATCCAATTTTTAAGTGCATTTGATATCGACACAGCATTTCTTAGGCAACTTACATAAACAGATAGAGGATTACATGTTTAAGAACGCTAAGCCCTGTCCAGAAGTAGATGTTGTCAAAGGTTTGATATGTAACTTCGTTTTATTCATTATGAACTTTATTTTACAGCTGCATTTGACAAAAATGTGGACAAAATAGTTCAGCGCAATTTACAAATACTATACATATGACAAAATTGGTTAGATTGTTATCTAAATTCGTCCCAATATGATTTCATATTTGAGGAATGAGCTGGAAATATTGCTGAATTCATTTTAAAAAAATCTAACGTTAATGGGTCAATAGTAACTGGATATCAAAGTAAAGTAATGGAAATTGGTATATTAATACGGCGCTTCAAGGAAAGGATTCACGGCAAAGTTGCGTTTTGTCACATTCGGTGTTCTTAGCTTTTAGTTATATAGGATTAGTGTTTGTCATTTATGTGGTATTTCTTTGTGCACTGTTCTGAGTTCTTCATGAGTAAGAGAATTTTCATTTCTTACAGTATAATTTCAACAAATTTATATAACAACTAAAACCTTCAATATACACCTGTATACTTGGTTCCAGAGACGATTTGGCTTCAGCATAAGGAAATCAGGGACACTGAATACTCCATTTCTACTTCAACAGGTATCCGCATGCATGTTTAAATTGTATTTATCAGGAATAGTAATCAAATCTAAATAAACAAATAGAACTATTTACTGGAATGCATAATTCGAAGCAGATATTATCCACCGTTGATATGTAATGTTGTTTCAAATTATATGGTTTCTATTCGTAATAAAGGACAGACTTTTTCAATAGAGTTTTCCATTTTCAAGAATTTATTCATGCCACTTAGCAAAGCAGGAATTGGGGTGCGCAACATGCGCAAACGGTTGCGCAAGTGGAAAGCTATAAACGGGGTCCGACACTTGCTGCTCACGGAAACGCGTGGTCGTTCATGCCACCTAGTTGCTAGAGCTTGATTAAGATGCTGGGAATAAAAATCATGACTGGCCGGCATCGCCGATTATTGCTAAAAATGCGACGAATTTTATTATTAATCGCGCTTTATCGAAGGAGGCAAATTACAAGGAGGTGGGGTGTCCATCCCATTTGGAGAAAAAGAAATGAAGAGGGATATTATTACACGCTAGTAAGTACAAATATGACAGATATAATGTAAAATAATTTAAATCGATTTGTGTAATAATAAATCAATAATGGCTTCTGATTTCATTTAGTCATTAGGGGCCATCCACAAATCACGATAAAAATTATAAGCAAGTAGGGAATTAGAAAATTTATCACAATTTATCATGACATGAGGTGGCATCTATAAATTTTTCTACATTTATAGATGCACGTACGATTTTTTGTTATCTGGATTCATGGATGCCCCTTAATTTAATTCAGCAACCAGTTAATTTGTTTTTAATGTCTTATATTAGTACTGAACTTGGCATTTGTATTTTCAACAGATGAAAGCAATGCGACTGCACGACTCTGATTATTTCAGATCTTTTACAAGGATGTCCGAGCAAAGGTTTGACAACTTATGCCAGCTACTTCGCCCTCACCTGAAGAAACGGTCTCACAACCACTTGTCTGTTGGTCACCGGTTGGCAATTACATTGAGGTAATAACAGTGTAAAATATAATGTTGTCATAATTATCGTAATACACCAGGTTCCTTTTTCTTTTATTTTGGTACAGGTTCTTGGCTATGGGAGATTCATATCCCAGATTGGCATTTGGTTTCAGAGTTGGGATCAGCACAGTCCACACAATTGTGACGGAAACATGTTGTGCTCTGTGGACTGTTCTGAGTCCAGTATATCTACCGGTAATGATGGAAGTATGTTGTATTGCCGTAAATGAATTGCAATGCCATTTTGTATATTTATAGTATCCTACGCATGATGTGTGGGTAAAGGCAGCCTCTGATTATTACAGGTTGTGGAATTTCCCATTATGCATTGGCGCAGTCGACGGTAAACATGTCACCCTCCAACAACCAGCAAACTCTGGATCCCTTTTCTTTAATTACAAGGTATAAATCAGATGAGGTTCGCATAATATTATTTCTATATGCAAATAATTAATGTCCATTTTTAGGGTACAAATTCCATTGTACTTATGGCCGTGGTTGGAGCAGACTGTAAATTTATTGCAGTTGACATTGGAGCTTATGGGTACAATTCTGATGGTGGTATCTGAAAGGATAGTGCAATTGGCATTGCAATGGAGAAAGGCACAATGAATATTCTTGGAAGGAGAAACATTCCAGGGACTACTATAATTAATGAACATGTATTGGTTGGGGACGAGGCATTCCAGTTGCAATCAAATTTTACGCGTCCCTTTCCAAGACATGCTTTGAACAGAGCACGAAGAATATTTAATTACAGACTGAGTCGTGCAAGGTTTGTATTGGTATTACAATATGACATCTGATAAAATTTTATATTTATGTATTGACATCATAGGCGTTGCAGTGAATGTGCTTTTGGCATCATGGCGAATAGATGGCGCATCTACCGCAAACCACTGCTTTTAAAACCAGAAAATGCAGATCTCGTCGTGAAAGCAACAATTGCCCTTCATAACTACTTAATGACGGAAGATGAAATAGGTCAGTTATCTGTAATATAAGCTTATTGTCACCTGTAATTATGTTGTCAACACACACAGCAATTGGCCAATGGAATTACAGCTGACCATAAATTAATAATGAAATATTCGATTGCAGGTTGTGATCCTCTGTATTGTCCGCCTGGCTATAACGATAGTCTGAATTCAGATGGCAATATTCGGAAGGGTGCATGCCGTGAGGAGCCGTCCAATGATGGGGCTTTTTGACCAGTAATTGCCACTCATGCAAGGAGGTCAACCAACGAAGCGGTTGAAGTCAGGCAAAAGTTTGCGGATTATTTTCAATCCGAAGCAGGCCAAGTAACATGGCAGTGGAATATACCAGACCTAGTGGAGTTGCGTTAATAAGCTGTAACTATTTATTTTTGTACAATGTGTACTACTGACATTACCGTTCAATACCGTATCCTTGTTTACAATGATTGCTGGATTAATTATTAAGCATTGCAACCACATCAAATTGTGTTGTGTGTTTGTGTATGTGTATATGTTACGGTATAAGCCCGCAGTCGGGGAGGATGCGTCAATCCATGTTAATCGCCGATTCCGGAATTCGCCGATCGCGACAAAAAAACTTAACCTATCCTAACTTAAACTAATAATAAACGTTCGTAAGTGTGTTTAGGTTAATTTAGGTTAGTTTAGGTTAGGTTAGGTTAGGTTTTTACCTAAAAAATCGCATAATTTCGATCGTTGTGCGGACTTTCCCCGGACTGCGGGCTTAAACCGTAAAATATATACCGCTCAAAAAATCCAAATATAAATAAATGCTTAGTCTTTAATTCCGCTGAGCACCATTTTTCAAGCCTATGTACAAAAAGATTACTCATCTTCATTATCTAGGAAGTTATTAATTACTGTCAAAATAGCAGTATGACATCTCCTTTTCTTCTCTTTCGGCGCGCCCTTTAGTAATTCGGCGACGTACAATGTAAAAGGGTCCACCTCGGTGACATCGCCATCCAGTTCTCTACATAGTAAAAATACATGTGTTAATATCATTTCGCTACTACCTTTATTTCATATGGAATATTACTTATTAGTTGTTGCGAGTGCTTTCAACAATGCATTGTCCACAGCAGCTGGTCTGCGTCGCACTCCTGGTTCCCTGGATTTATTAGGACGTTGAAGGAAGCTGTGAGGTTGAAGGTAGCTGTGATCTAGCAGGTATCGCCAAGGCTGGTGTATTTACAACAGATGCATTTGGAGAAGGCGCATTTGCTGCATCCTCATACATGTCATATTCTTCAACGGTTATTATGGATTCATCCCCAGCATTTGTATCCTGCAACATGATATTAATGTTGCATTCATTGTTCCATAAAATGCATTTATATTATATACATGAATATCAATCGAAGGGGCCAAGTTTTCATCGACTGTGACGTGAAAGGTGCAAAAGGATATAGTTCTGGAAAAACAGAAATTGTGAACAATCATACATATTCATAATAATATAGATGAGACTCATACATACATTCTCCTCATAAATGTATCTTTTATAAATTTTAGTTGGTTGTAGAAAGGCCAGCATATAAGGGTATTTTCATGGGCTCCTTCCCCGCTGTGTTTCACATATACCAGATTAATGAGTTCCCGAAATCTGTCAATGAGGTTTTTCCACATTTTCTTGCATTCCATTTCTATAAATAGTACAATTAAATTTGTTAACTATATACATATTACAGTTCAATTTGTTACCTATAAATATTACAATTCAATTTGTTAACCATAAATATTACAATTCAATTTGTTAATTATAAATATTACAATTACATTTGATTAAATTTGTTAACTATAAATATTACAATTAAATTTGATTAAATTTGTTAACTATAAATATTACAATTAAATTTTTGTAATATTGTAATATTTATTAACCTTAAATATTGCAATTTGTTAATTATAAATATTACAATTAAATGTGTTAACTAGAAATATTTAATGCTAATTTTTGACAAAAACCTTCAGAAACGTAGCATTAAATTCAACAAACTGTAGTTTGTATTTGGTATTAATTTCAGTCATAAAATAAAGATTTGTAAAAAAAATACATACTATCTTTCTGCAAGCACGCCACTTGGTCCCACAAGCTATCAACAATGTCTTTTTGGCGATATTCTTTCAAAGCTCTAATCCATATAGGTGGACGTTTCTCAATTTCTGCAATCAGCCGTTCTTTTTCATCTCCTTTCTGCCGTTTTTCTATTGTTTTTCGCCGTTTTGCCATCTCTTTCAACTCCTTCATCGTCGCCATTTCAGTAGAAAAAATGCTGCCCTGACGCGGAAAACTTGTGTTGGAAGCTGACCAGACCTGTTTCAAGTAGGTCAGTGCATCGCGTCCAATTACCAACAATCGCCTGACCTTGACCGCTACCTCGTGTTGCATGAATGGCTATTTTAGAGCTGTTTCAGTATGACTCATGCTAAAACCGCGAGCGCAACGCGGTTTTCAGAGTGGCATGAATGCAGCCTCACGGTAAGTGCTAGAAACATAGTTAGAATTAGGTTTTTTATTAACTACTGTGTCTTTTTCTTACAGGATACAGAGTTCCACGATATCATTAGAAGCTCTAAGCGAATTGAGTTTCTGTACAGTCACATGTTCGATGCGACTGTTGTGAACGATGACCTGATCACTGCTTTTAATGAACTCGCAACAATTGTCAGACGGATTGAAGTGGAACCGCAGTGGGTTCTGGCAAGTTGGGTTCATTAAGTAATGGAAGGCTTAGAAACAGTGGTGGATGTTTGCATCAAGACCAAAATGTGACCAAATTTGTGGATACAGTTTCTATTTTTAAACTGTTTCAAGTTTAAAACCTCATCTATGCCAAAAGATGTACCTTATTGAGTTTGAATTGGCTTGCATTTATTTTTCTAGTACAATATTATACCAAATATGATATATATAAGCATGACGCAAATAGAAGTTACTATTATTGGTCCATAGTATTTAATATTATATTGAAAAGAACAAAACTCGATTTATACAAATTTTGTAGAAAAAAATGATCAATTTCTACTTCTTAAATTTGTCTTTGAAATTCGCAAAATTTCTCCATCAATTGTTCATATTGACGCAACTATAAATAATTGTAAATGAAATTTTTACATGGTTTCATTAACGTTAATTTAAAATGTGTTGCAGTATATTTGATTGACAAATCTGGGTATACTGTTATTGGAAGATAAATTTAAACTTCGTATTTAGTAACTTGAATGGGGGAGTGAGCAGAAGACAGGAGCGAATATATTTGAAGCGCGCACCAAGGACCTTGAGCACACACCATAGACCTACTGCAGGACGAGACACGTGTTCCCGATTTGTTCTTTAGTATCAAGTATCAACCACGGGCCAAGTTAGCAATTATTTGGTGGTGAGTATAACCATTTGTATTCACCTTGATTATAATTAAGTTTCGTTTTCTTTATAAATATCGATCCCGGTTTTTGAAGATAATCTGCTGGCTAACGACTTATGTGCCATCCGAATGCGCAAATGTGTTCTTAATTTAAAAGCTATTTTTTGCTTACTTCGCTAAAAATGTGATGAAAATCGGCGATACATTTTTCGAGAAAAGCTCGTTTGGAGTTTTAAAAACAATATAAAAGTCGCTATTTAGTGCGCCATGTTGTAGTTATTGCGGTGCTTGCCCAAAACGCAAACTATCTAGCTTGGGGATATTCTTCTGGCGGGAATTTGAGTTGACGCTGTGGTTTTAGTCTGAGATTTTCCCTGAATCCCGAACAAACGGTACGACAGGTACCTTAACGATGAGAACTCACCCAGAGACTAATGGTTCTCAAGTGCAAGGGATCAACGTGAGGATAGCAACTAGTCTGGTTACGCAGTTCGAGAAGTTGAACAAGAACAATTACAGATCCTGGCGAACTAGGATGAGAGGTTTATTGCTTGAACAAGATTTTTGGCAATACGTGGAGGCGCCATTACCAGTGGATGCAACCCCAGAGATGTAAAAAGGAAACAGACAAGCCATGGGTCTCATCCTTGAAGTAGTGGATGACTCTGCCTTAGTAGATATAGAAAACTGCCTCAGTGCCCGCACAATGTGGTTAAAACTAGAAGCTACATGGGGACACTGCGACTCCTGGCATGGCATGAACGCCATGTATGAATTTACAACATCCAAGAAAGTTCCTAAAAAATCGATGCAGGACTATTGGGACAGAAAATCCAAGTTGTTATTCAAAGCCAAAGTGGCTACTCGCATCCTTTTTGTATTACCAACCGAATGCAACCACCATAAGGTAACAGACCCTGCGTTCGAATTAAGTTCTCTCAAAGCTGCATTGTACACAAAGAACTTTTTACAGGGCTTTTCTAGGGACAATGGTCTAAACTTCAGAAGTTTCCTGATGGACATAGCCCGTGTTTACCCAGGTGTCAGGAGACAGCAACTGGATTTGGTAGAAAGGATCCCCGCAGAGCTACATGATGGCATCTCAGGTAACACATGACAAGTTTTATGGCTATGTTTGTAAAGTCTGATTTAATACAGCAGAAGAAATGACGTAACTAATGTTTTTTTGTGTCAATATGTATGCCTGAAGATGACTCAGATACTGACAAGGAAATGCCTACTGCACATGAAATGGAAACACAGATACTAGAAGATAGGAGGCCCGAGATGGACGAACTTTGCAGGCGCCCAGATGATCGTACGATAGGAATGGACCAACTGTATAGGCAGCCAGAAGATGGGAGACCGGAAGTGGAAGAACAGATGTTGGCCTGCAGGCAGCCAACGGCTGATGAAATCAGCCATATCACCGCATTTGCCGAACAGGTACCAGATGCAATTGTGCTTGTTATTGACCATATTTCTACAACCTTACAGATCATTCAAGACCTTATCGGCAATGCATGGCTGAATGACCATCACCTCAACACATATTTCAACTTGATTGAACAGAGAAGTATTGTGCAGTGTCTGCCTTTAAGTGTTCGTGCTATGTTTACTTTTGTTTACAGCAGATTAATAGGAGGCGGTGCACAGGACACTTTGGGATCCCGAGAAGATTCCTAGACGACGGGGGTCCTTCCCAATTAGGCAGCTGCTAATTGTCTTGTCCTCGGTCCTTCCTGAAACCTGGAGTGCAGACCGATTTGCATCGGGGTCACGCTCTAGAATGGGAAAAGGAAGGTTCGAAAACATATCAACATGTGCTCCATAAGGAGTGAGTTTCATTCACTTGATGTGATTTGTTTCTGCAGTATTGACGATTCTCCGCGTTAGCTTATGCTCCGCGTCGGTACTAAATCTCCGAGGCCGATACAATACCGACAATTGCTAGTTGTAAGGCCTAGTGGTGTGAATTGCACCTGTAGCTTAGCTTAAGTCCTTCAAAGGCTGAAGGGGTAGTGCGTGTGTAATGAGCGAGCATGTGGTGTAGCACAATGACGTGATACCTAAACATTAATACATGCATACTCGTATGAGCATGAATAGCATGTACCGAATTTCTCATAGGCTGCTCTCCTTAGATGGGGCACCCTGTATATCATTTGTAACAGAAGGAAATAAAATGATGCATGTGGTATGCAAGTGTCATTGTTTAACGTTTGCTGATTAATCAAATTATATTATGTTCTCTCTTCCAGATGTTGCAGTATCATATTACTTATGGCATGGTCAAAAAGGTAGTCTGTTCTCAGCAAAGATATGTTGCCACAGGAAATAATAACGGTGTTCGGCATATCAGCAAAGAATGAACTGCAGATCCAGTGTTGGTCAACACTTTGAGACGACTGGAATAATACTCCCATAAATGAAGTCCCTGATGGCAATGTGAAACCGCAGATGATTGTTACCCATCATGTTGACCTGAACAAAAATGTCCCTACAGTTTATGATCATGTACAAACGAGACCAAGCACATCTGCTTACAAGTCATTTGAAGAGCTGCTTACACAGAAAATATGTAATCCACCAACAACCAACTGCCAATGACAACATCAATCACTTGGCAGAAGCGGATTTTGAAAGCCAAGTCACAGCATGGTAAGGCACAACTAATTTGGCATAATCCCATAGCATAATGTGAAAATCATTTTTCAGCACTGCTACTATGGGAATACATCCTTGGCCCTAGCATTTCAAGGAGTGGATTTGCCCAAATTGTGAGTTTGGAGAATCTTGAGGACTAATCCTAACATATCTCAACAGACCTTAACTCCACCATTTCATAACAAATGTTGTAGTCCAAATATTGGTAATTGGTCCCAGTGGTCCCAATGGAGGTAAAAATACCTATCAATAGGGACCGGGGGTGTTTTCAACTAGCGCCACCATCAAGCGCTTGTGGAACTAAATGTGTGCAGTGTAGAGTATCAGCCACGTGCTTTAGCCTAGGCCTAGGTCCAGGTTGCTGTTTATGCAGTGCAAGTCTGTTTGTTACAATTTTTCGAATTTTGCAACAATTCCCAGTGCACTTATTACATTTTTACAGGTTTTTATAAGATTTTCACCCGTTTTTTGCCCGTTTTTGTCCGATTTTCGCCCGTATTTCATCCGATTTTCGCCCGTTTCCCGTCGGTTTTCGTCCGATTTTTGCCCGTTTTCAAGGTAAGACAAAAATCCATTTATATACAGGGTGTTCCACATAACGTGATTTCTTTTTATTATAAAAAAATGAAGTTCGTTAAAAATCTGATCGACAT
>JAQIWR010000696.1:0-17934 GCA_034695945.1 Glomeris hexasticha
CTTTCAAATCCTGCAGCATATTTTTGCAGTTCGAAAATCCTGCAGGATCCTGCATGAAGTTTTGTACTGGGAATGTACCCAATAATGTATAGGTATAGTTCCCTGTATATAGCAGGTTATAACAGGGATACATAGATTGTGGTTCTATTACAGTAATGAATTATTTTTATAGTGAACCATGCACATGCATTTCCATGAATGTGAAAATGATCTTGTACGTATTTTAGTCATGTGACTAGATTTTTTGGTGCTTTGGTATACTGGAAGTTCAGTAACGTGTAATTCCAGTTTATTTATACTGCACATATTGTAAGAATACAAGTCTTACATATATACTATCTGATAAACAAAGTTGACTTCACACAGTAGGCCTAGTGTAGTGTCTTTAAGATGGAAGTATATCTTTTGTCTGATCACATCTTTTATTCAATCCTAGTTCTGCCCTTGTAACCGTTTAAACGAGGAGGCGTAAATTAGCAAATAAGATGCCAGTGTCCCTTAGCAGATTTGAAGAAGAGATAGCATGGGATCAATGTTACAGACTGAGCACGTGCCAATGATCTTCAATAATATTCAATACATTTGTGGTGATTCATTGTATGGTATACCTTGCTTACTGCATTTTGAAATTTTGCCAGATTAGTAACACTATTGTTATTTATTTAAAAAAAAATGGGAAGAATGCTGCAATGTTGCATTTGTATAGAAATTGCTGCACCTTTACTCATCAACATTTGGACACCTGGATCCAAAAGAATTTATTCTTTTTATATTGCTCGTGGAAAAAATGCATGTTGTCTCTGCATGAAGCACATTACCGTATATAATCGATGATAATGCCTTTTCTTGTGACTCACAATAATCGAAGCTTGTCCTTCACCTTCAACAAGGAGTTCACCCACATCCCTACAAATCAATCTGATCCAGCGCATGCGCCCCTGGCCACATGTCAGCCCTATTACAGTTAGGTATTTGAAACTGCACAACGCAGGTCAATAGGCTATTAGCCTGCTTAGCATAGCTAATGTATTCATTGCAAGATCTTTTATCTCTTTATAACAGCACCATGCATTTTGCATAATAAATAGATCTTTATGATCCCGTCTATAGACAACATTGATTTGTGGAACCTGACCGAAATGACAATTCAGTCCGTTGCACACACACAGTGTAAAGGGTAATTAATTGTCCATGTTGGAAATAACATTAGGTACGTATGCCTATAAATTCCTTACATTTCCCACGAATTTTCAGCCTGGTATTTCAGAATATAACAAGAAAATGAAATATGGAAAATTAAAATATGATACAAACTAGAATGAGTTGAGAGCATTATAGCAGTTTTCTAGTTGCATACTAATTATTCATGAGCATATTGGAACATATATCTGCTCTTTTAATTAACAGTGGTTAGACTGGTTTTAAAACTTGCTTCATTTCTTGTCTGATGCATGATTGCTGCAGAATATATATTTTATTTTCCATTTTGTTAGTTAAATTGTATAATGGACATATAATTGCGACAAAAACAAGATACACTATTATATATTGTATTGTAATGAGTTATATCAAAAGTGGTTATATGTAACTGCATGTTATTTATAATGGAAGTGCAAAAATGTAATTGCTATATGAATTTATCAAACATGGTATACAGTACGTGGAACTATAGAGTTTAATTAGCCCTGTAAAAAAGTAGTTTTATTTCTGTATCATATAATAAGACGTGCAGTGAATTCGGAGCAACCTGTAGTTTATTAAGACACTAGAGGGAAGGAAGGAAGGAAGGAAGGAAATGTGTTCATTGAAATGTGAACCCTCAAATGGGAGATGATTATATAGACTTAATTACTACCCTATTCCGTTACAATAGTTTCCTATACATTACATTATCACCCTGATTATACTTATAATTATTTAATAACATGCCTTGCACGTATCCTCTGGGAATGCTGTTACATAATCCAGGGGAACTTAGACTTTAATTGCTATTATTCCTCGTGCAACAGTTATTTTTTGTAATAAACTAGAAGGGACAAAGTCTGTTATTTGTGATTAATGGCTGCCACACATTGATTGAACATTATTATCTTTTACATCCGGTTAATAGACATGCGTAATATTCCAATCATTTGGACATGTTAATTTGCAAAAGGCAAGATCATTGACGTCTTGATCGTTCATTAATAACCAATTGGTATGCAAGTAAAAACAAAAATAATTGCAAAAGTGCATGTGGATGAAAATTTATGGATGTAGTGAATGCACAACCACAGTTAGGGGTGCATTCTTGTATTCAGATATTAAAATAGTACAGGGCAATAAGTAAAAGTGAATGTTGCATTCCTATATTGATAAATTGGGCAGTAAGCTACAGTATCGTTTAACTGAGGAACCGCTCAGTTTGATGTACTGTATACTGAAAAAAATGGCCGCCGTTTGGAAGCTGGTTCAATGAAGCAACTAATGACATCAGGGTTGAGACAATTTAGTCGCAAGTGTTGGTAGTGGCGCCATTTCAGAATCACTTCTCCATCCTAAATGCCCCAGGACATTGAACATGATGAGAGCGGCATTGAGCAGTAAAAGTGGTGGAAAATCTTGAAGGCTGAGCACGTCCTCAACATCATGCATGCACATGTACTTAAACTTACACAGTAGGACTCTCCAATAGCCGTTTTGAGCATCCAAGGGAATTTTATCGGCAAATATGGCCTCCAATTCCCAGTAACCCTGCATTTCTAAATGCTCCTATTGCTGTCATTAAGCTTGAATCTTCGATTTTATCACTCGCATTTGCTTATATGATATATGGGTTGTACGTTTTATTCCAGCAAAGCTGCTGTTTCGTATTGAAGGTGTGGAAATAAACGTCACTTCCAAGATTTCCAAGGAATGGAAAATGAATATTTGTCATGAATTAAATAAGTAAAATGCCTCCCTACTCAAGATGAATTCAAATAGCTTTCATACATCTTTAAGATTTTCCAATGCAGTCCGGTTATCTTACAGTCATCATACCAGGAAATCCAAGAATTTATATTTTAAATGAATTAAAACATTCAATTTTTTAATAAAATGCAATTACATGCTGTTTTTGAATTATTTTAATACAATATGTTAGAAAATGGAAGCATAGCATGCGTTTTGGCCGCACACTGCACGCAGATCGAGAACCATATTACAATCGGCTACCTCATTAGAAAATAAAAATCGAAATAATGCCAACTATTCTGAACTATACAGGAATGTTATTTTGCAAACAGCTGATTTTGTCATAATGTTTTTCGAGGCTGCTTCTAAATTATCCAATATCATAAACAGGGTGTCCAAAAGTCTGCTTCGATCCCTGTGATATATCTTCGAAACGGTGAATGCTGCCATTGATAAACTTTCACAAGTGAATAGGAAGTAGCATGGGGGAAATCTGAAAATCATATTGCACATGACCTATGACGTCAAATTCAAGGTTATTCGAATTTTGTCTTTTGAACTGTAGCGGTTAGGACCCTAGTTCCAATTTGAAAGTTGTTGAACAACATAACATTAGTGTAATATGAAGCATGTTTCAAAATTTTAGCAGCAATCTATGAATTTATTTGCATTTTTCTTGATGCTAACTATGCCTAGCAGCATCCCTGAGGTCAGCTTTCCTGCATGACCCGAGCCTTTCAATACAGGTCACATTCATGCAACAGCAGCGCAAGCAGGCATGTCGCTAGAGATTGTCCAACCATGTCTTTTACTACAACGGAGATTTTAAAACATACAACTTTAGACTTCTTTTTGTGGGGATAGTTAATATAGAAAAAGTGTATGACAGCAAATCAACAAGTCTTAACAATCTGAAGGGGCGCATTGCAAAAGCTTTTGCAGAAATTCCAAGACGTATGTTAACAAATGTGTATCCATCCATTAAGACAAGGGCTGAAATGTGTCTTGCTGCAGAAGGTCATCACATTGAACATTCCCTATAAAAATGAATGAAAACTGACTAGGTTCCTAACCGCTACAGTTCAAAAGATACAACTCGAATAACCTTGAAGGTGACGTCATAGGTCATGTGCAATAAGATTTTTCGGTTTCCCCCATGCTACTTCCTATTCACTTGTGAAAGTGTTTCAATTTTAGCATTCACCGTTTCGAAGATAGGTATATCACATAGAAGCAGACATTTTGGACAAACTGTATTTCTGTGACAAGTTTTAATGACATTTAATCATTGATTTCATTCATATGTTAACAAGTACAATGCGCAATGATTCGTATTGTGAAATTTGCATGGAAATTACTGACATTGATGCACATTTCGTTCGTTGAAATCTGCAATTTTTTTCTTGCCTCTGCTGAAGTTAGCAAAAATTCTTCAATATGAATTTTCATACCGCCCTGTGTGCCACAGTTGTTGTGGGCAATGTAGGAAAAACTGGAATTGAATTCCCTTCATTTTGCCTGGTTTAGTGTGCATTTGAACATGGGAAGTATGGGAAATAGTGCAATACTTGTGTGCAGGAATTAGAGTATAGGGCCTACTATGCATGGGGCACCCCATGATGTTAATGCATAGTTTAGCCTGAATAGCTGGCAACATATAATATTGCCCGTTTTACGAGTATACCAGCTGATGCCGTT
This sequence comes from Glomeris hexasticha, assembly GCA_034695945.1. Classification (NCBI taxonomy): domain Eukaryota; kingdom Metazoa; phylum Arthropoda; class Diplopoda; order Glomerida; family Glomeridae; genus Glomeris; species Glomeris hexasticha. The sequence goes on from JAQIWR010000696.1 coordinate 4,633, forward strand.
AATAGTTCCCCTCCCCCTTCACCCACGAAATCAACAGTATACACCTCGTTTAGCAAGGTGCCCAAGTTCACTATGTGCATGCAACCCAAATTCAGAGCATGCATATACATCATGGAACAATAAAGGAGCACTTCTCATTGTTACCTTGTTTCGCACATCCAGTATATACCCCATGCTGTACACTTTATTGCTATTTACCGCTTTTGCATAATTCATACTTAAATACTTGCACAGAATTAAGCATGCTTTTAGTAGTTTTAACGCGAGTAATGCTGATTTAGAATCTGCATTTTAACACCCATAATAATATACTTCAAACCGTAATGGCTGTTTCTAATTGTCGCATGTATTTATAATGAAAGGCGCCAATTTCCATCAACATTTCAGTCGGACTTTTTATTGAACAGTATGACTGGGTTAATTAAAATTAACATTGCTAATTTATTATTGAATGGGACTGACTGTTGCTATCGTAACATATGATATTTAGAAACGGTATCTGCATATTCCATCCTAAACCAAAATCTTGATATTATGAATTTTTTTGACTATTGCCAAATCATATATGACTATAAACAGTCTCGTAATCTGATCTGCCAAATTGCAGTTAATAATAATCATGTAGGTTGGATATTTTATACATATGATTAAATAATATTGTTTCATATGTGGCTTTATCTCGTAGGCTCTGTGTGTGATGTCAGTGACATCTCAACCTGTGGCAGAGTATTAAGTGACTGCTGCAAAAATACGATGCTTTCCTTGAACTCAATGTTTGATCCGAATGTCATGAACGATTAGCTCGATCTTGTGGGTGACGTTTCAGTATTGACAAAAATGTCTGTCATTGCCCTGGATACAATGAATGTGCGGTCTGACTTCTATCCTGATTTATTACCAGGTTGTGACATAGAGAACAGTATAAGCACTGGTCAAATCGGCCATAGACGTCTCCTGCAGCCATTCCTGTTACTTTACATAACTGCCTAATTATGAACGTAAATATTTCATATCCGTTAGCTTTAACTTTGCATCACTCTCTTAAGAGGCTAATTATTATTAGCCTGCAATTTGGACTTCTTGCACACCATTTTTTGAACCTCTGTAATTTTAGAGTTTCTCACTTGTAGCTGCAACGATAACATTTACAATGCCATGCACTTAATTTCGTTCTGAGCACAATTACATGCAGGAGACACATTTTTCAACTGGAGCAAAATAAGTTTCCATAACTGATAGCCTGCATATTTTGGTGGCATAGAAGAGATAAAAATGAGTGGATCTAGTTAGAAGATAAACACAGGAGCTAACGGACTAGCAAACTACTCTGAATATGGGGTATATTGCCTAACAACCATATTTTTTGCATTGCATTACGTGAAATTTACACATTATTATTATTTCAGTCCATTAATTATTAACATTGTATATTGTTGTACCTAACTTAGCTTATCTTTCAGTTTATTATAGGAAAGCTAGCAAGTGTTTGCTTTAGCGGGGATTTGTCATCGATTATTTAAAAATACCCCAGTACATAAATATTTTAAACAATTGGAGTGTCACGTGAGTGTCATGTTTCATGTGAGTGACGAACGCATTGTTGTTTCGGTAAATGACGGTATCAGATATAAATTTCGATGTGGAATGCATACAAGTACAATTCTATGCGTCAAATTAGACAATTAGCCGAGAGTGCATCATTAATTTTTCACATGAAAATCTGCTGACTATTTCTATTTTAGTTGTGTACTTTTTCCGTAGAGGTATAATATACTGTTGGTACATGCTTGTATAGGCCCTATAGCCTCCCTAGTTAAATTCTGCGTCGATTCTACATCTCTTGAAATGATTCCTGCAAGGGTTTATATGTGAACCATTGGTGTCTGCACAAAAGGAAACGTGGTCGGCCATTGTTGGAAGCTGCCAACGCCCTGTTGCCATGGGAACTCAACTTTTCACCACCCGATTGTTTCGTCTTGGTCTCGCCCTATACATACAACACTACTGTGCTTTTTTCACGCTGTAGACTGTATAGTATCCGCTTCCACAATCTGAAATCCCAGCAGTGCCAACAACAGTCTTTGAATTGTCTATTTTGAATAATTCCTGGAGGAGCTGAATAGAACCCCCTAGTTCTATTGAAAAATCTATTGTTTCATCGATTATAGGTTTGCAAGCACTTAATTAGTATTTTTTTTTAACATATTCTTGCGAAATGAAGTCATTATAGAGTTGCCTATACAAACATGTATTACAATGGCTACCAGTGAAGTTCCACGGTAGAAATTTTGAGTTTCCATTTGCAGTTTTAATATTGTACACAACAGATATGATCATGTTTGAAACTTGCAATTAGTACTGATTGAAAGCTGATATGAATGCCATATAATTAACAGGGGTAATTTTTATGTCCTGTAATCTCCGAATATATGTGATAACTCAATTTTTTATTCAGTCCACGTTTTTATTGCCACGACCCTACCTGTATGTAGTTCCTTCCTTGCGATTGGGACTACATAGGGCCTATACGACCACCTTCACCTATTGTTGGTTATATATTTCCCCCTTCCTCCTGCAATTTAATTCTTCATTCCTCTCAATTTCGTATAGGCCCTATGTTCTTATTGTTATATCGCAGTCCATATTTCTTTTTATCTAAAAGGCAGCCTAATAATATTCCATGGAACCACTGTACTCGGACTTTGCCTTCACCTTCTATATACCTTTTGTATTACACAATATGCTTTAGGTTATGATGTCTGCGTTGGCAAAAATCGAAACTGCCGTTCTAATATGATGTTGGTGAGCCCTTCTGGCTTTCTTTCTTCTTTCCTGACATCGTCTTTCTGTTCTCTTCCTTCTTTTTCCCCCTTTCCAATAACTCCATTCGTTTTCTTTCCTATTCCCCTATGTCAGAATTATCGTAAATTCTCGCGGATGAAACCCAACTGCTTTTGGTCACGTGGGTCAATTTCCTACGCTCTGCATATAATACGGTCATAATGCATGATGGCATGAGAGCTGTTCCGTCTGATCGGACCTCAATGGAGCAAGCACTTTCTGTTCCTTGTTATCGTTCTCGGACAACGATGCAGATCATGGCCCGATTAAGATCATATATTCTTAGACCACTCATAATTCGCTCTTCCTCATCATTTCGTTTTATGATCGTAAACATCATTAATCCAGTAATTAGTGTGCTGCTCATAACATATTATAGGACCTAAAACGTAGTCGACATCGTTAATTTACCCGGAGAGGATTCATTCCAGTTATTTTCACTTTAAGCGGTACAATATTCTTACATAAATTCGATTTCTGTGTGAAACTTTGCCCAGGCATTTTAACCGAAGACTTAATAGAGTGCTCTTTACATTCAGTGATTAATGTTAGTGAAACCTTTCAAGTTGGATATTGCCAGAATGGCGCCAAAGAAACCATAGATATGTGCTCATATACATAGTAGGATTTCATTTTGCAACAGATCTGCTGCAGGCTGGTCTTAATATGTTAATCAACACTCCCATTTTTCCACAATCTAATATGTGTTGCAACTAAGGTTGTATTCTGAAGAAAAAGTTATTTAGGGGATACACGTATGTGATGACTGATGGCAGCCGAATGGATTGGAGTTCGGAAAGCGATTCATTACATTGCTGGTCAACGGGAAAGTAGCCCATTAGCATCATTTGATTAATCGACTTTTCTGCGTAACAAATTGCCTCAAAATGATTTGTGTGCATCTACGTGGTGTAAGTATTTGTTTGGGAAACCTGCGGTAATTTCTTGTTTAGATGAATTGCTGAATTGAGTGGTGCTAATTAATATAGATCGATATACCCAAGTTTATACATTCATATAGGTATATGTCAATGGTACGTGCTGTAATATATTCAATATCGCTTGAAATTATTGCATAATATTTGTGATAATTTATGAATTTCAAGCTATTATATTTGAAAATTTGTAGAACGATGGACAACCAGTAACACGTGTAACCGGAGTTAGCTTGTAAAATTTTAGTTGTATGTTGATTGAACCCAGCGTCAGTTTTTACAACCCTGAGTGACTATGAAGTTTGCTGTATTATTTCCCTAGTGGGGAACTGTCCCAAGGATGAGCATGTTAAAGGCACGTTTCATTGTATGGTGGGTTCTTTGTGGACCACGTTGATGGTTAAGTGAACGTCACGTGATGCTTGAATCGCAATCCATCACAGCTGTCACCACGAATGCTGGAGTCAAAAGTGACGTCAGTCGCAGCTTGACAACTCAGCGGATCATCGCATGGTCTTGGTGATGGCCACCTCACCAGATCTGTGACATGCTTTCCACACTTGATGGCTGTCGTTAGTTTTGATGACGACTCGTGAAGCGTCGTTTACAAAAAAATTCATCTCCATTCCTCCAGAGGTCGATCATATAAGACCAGTAATGATGCGGCGAAATTTAGGGGCAAAAAGTGGGAATGTTGGCCTGTGCTTGTCTGATATCGTGGCAAGTAGGAACTTTTATCCCTTCATGAGCATATACTGTAGATTAAAGGCGAAATGACAGTGTGTAAATTTGGACTTCTGATTTCAAATGCAAATAATTCCTGCAACTTTAAAATTGCGTGTAATTTGAAGCTCAGAATTGTTGAGCATGTTGGTGGTTTTCTGCACCTGTAACTTGTTTAGTTCAACATATTTTCCTTCAGTGTCATCTGAAGAATCATCGAATGCTACATATAGAGGCCTATAATAGAAACAAAATGTTAATAACTATATGAATTGAAATAACTTTTTTATTATAAACTAATTTGTTAAAAAGTATTCTCTATGGTTTATAGCTTGAATGGTAATGGAGTCTCACAAAACCGTCAAAACTTGTGTAGATTTATTCATACCCTATGCAGTTATTCCTAAATGATGCTCAATTTGTACACTATAAGAATGTATGGATTAATATTGTAGTAATGAACACTGCCAGTAATCAAAATAACTATACATAAAATAAATACAATCTAAAGTAGGCCAATGCAGAAAAAAGTAAAGTTATACAATAAGGTTTCCATTTACTTCTCTTCCAACAGCACATATTTATTTATTTTGCCCTGTTACATATATATATAAGAAAAAATATGTGTGGTTTTTGTTCTTTATTTTGAGTGACTGGATTGCGTGCATGCATGTATATAAATGAGAAAATGCATCGGTTGATGGAATTCCTGATATGTTGCGTAATTTTCTCTGGCAATTCTGTCTCTCCGTTTTCTGTTTTCTATATTTTCATTCATATATGATTTCACCTCTAACATCGTTGCATTTTCAAGTGAATAACTTGTCATTTCGACTACATCTCCTTAACAAACTTCCTGAAGGCAGCGAATCAATATTTGTGCACTGTACACAATTGCAGCTCGTTTTATTATTACTGGATGTTGCACCCGGGTATAGCTAATTGCTTAATACTGCTATTTTAATTACGCCTGACCAAAGCCCTGAGCATTACACTGTAAATACAAACATAATCCATGGATTTGAGTCTTAACCGCACGCAGTGGTAGCATTATAAGTATGTAGACACCATATGCAATCTACTGTTTGCCTGCAGGCTGTCAGGTGACTTTCAATTTAATTTCCACTGATCAGCTTTCGTATATGGCGGCAGTGGGCATTGTCAGCTTGGTGCTGTGTGTAACTCGATTAGGTTAGAGAAAGTGTACACCATGTTCCACCTGATTTTGCCTGTAGGCATCGACGCGTTTAACCGGAGCTCCCAAAGGATTATATGCTGGCAAAGAAATGCCTGAATTTTTCCAAGATGCTAGGAATCTTGAGAGATTGCGAGAAAGTATATATAGTGGATATTTTGGACCGTGGTCTTTGGTAGAAATTGAGGCAGTACATCCAGTCCCAAAGGTGCTTCTCTGTGGAATATCGGATCCATTAGTCTATAGGCCTAAATATACTCTTGCCTTATATACGCTCTTAAGCCATATTTACTCCTCGCACCCTCCAACCATCTTCTCCCGTCCTTTCTTTCTCTCCATGGTGATAAAAAGTATTAAACCCACTATGGGAGTTGCATTGTCATCGTCCGAATTGCGGATAACATGTTCCCATGGGCCCCGTATTTTTTATTCTTTCATTTCGAAGTATGGTGGACCTTGTGTATATATATATAGTATCGATAACTCAATCCGAGACTTTACCCGCATGTGTGTATATATTTTGATAACGGGCATTGCTGTTGGGATAAAGGCTGGATGCAACAGCTTCTGCTATTTTTCTGCAAGTCATATATACTGTATAAGCTTTGTAAAGCAAAACCATACTCCAATCGTTGTAATTTACGATTATATAAAAATATGCAAGGATAAAATGAAAATGCTCAAAAGTATCCCACAACTTGGATATCATGCAACTGCGTCTGAAACATTTATTGTGATACTTGTCAGCGAAATTTCCTAATGTACACTATTTATATATTGCTCCAAAATTAACCTGTTACAACAACGCCATTTCATATAGTTAGATCCTACAATTATGGCTTATGGTAAAACGGGTCTACTGCAAAATAAGGAACATTTTTATTTAGACTGTATTTGTGCCTCAAAAGCTGTCGGTCGCACACAAGCAAGATCTTGCTTAGTACAAAATACGATCAGTATAGGTCCCATCAGCCAATCGGTACCAAACAATATGTAGCGTAATGAGTAAGTTAATTAATATTGCTCCAAGCCTTCAAGCATCAGTTTTAGAAAAATCACTATTTTAATATCCCAAAAAGTGTGATAACGTGTAGAAAGAATTGCAGAATTATTGGCAAACTTTTTGACATTTCAGAATTCGCTTTGTTTGAACGTGAGGCTATATGTTCATGTCGCCAAATTCACGCCAAAATAGCATCACACAGCAATATCAATATTTCTGTTGAAGTTGTCTGATGATTTTGTACCAATAAATTGCGAAACACTGGGAAAAATTTGTTAACGAAAACTCATTGTGCTGAATTGCTTACAATAGATGAACTGCATTCAATTTTGCTTATAATTTTCCTCTGAATAGTTATTGCGTGCACATACTGTATATCGACATTGCAGTATATGATATGTCACTTTGTTTGAACTTATTTTTGCGTGGCGCTGCAGTATATAGTAGTCTATTATCGATCTGTCGCCGAGTTTATAGGTCATTGTCCGCGAGGTATTTGGAAAGTTGGGATCTTTGTTGGCAATGAAATCGGCCGTATGACAGTTGACAAAGAGGATTCACACGACTCGATGGCAAATCCTATGTTTTTGTGCCACTGGTTAAGCCTATTGGCCCCGGTTGCTGCGTCAACATAGTCCCTCCATTTATGTTTGTATACTTCCTGCTCCTTGACCCTTTCTGATCCTTCTCATTCCACTCTATTCCTGTATTTTTTTTAAAGACTCTTCTTACCTTTAGACTATGCTTTCCATTTATACCTGTTTGCTTCCCCGCAAGGCTTTTCTTTCTGCGCAGGGAAGCCGAGTTGTGGGGGTCGCTTTTGTCTGTTCACCTACTGGGCCTTTTTCGTTGATGAGATTAAATGGTTGAGGGACACCCGGAAGCTGAGAAAACCCTTCGACGTGTACATGCGTCGGATTAAGCATTGTGTGCTTTTCGATTGGACATTTCCGTGTTTCTCCGAATTGAAGTTGCTTACTACTACTGTGTAGTACTACTATACACTGGCTCTGGAATTTGATGAGGATTTTTTCCCCTCCCATTTCTCTGGGTGGAGAAAATAGTAGCCTGTTTTTAGTGTCTGCTGAGTCGTATAAGGAGGATAAAAAAAACTCTGGTTTCGAGTTTGGATTGGCTATACAAGCGTACATATCTTGCTGATCAGAGCACTGTGTATACAGTTGCAAGTCTAAGGAATTCAATTCCCACACACCAAACGTGGTGAATCTTTTGGCTCCTTGCTGTTACTATTACATTGGCTGGCCGTCATTTTTACGACCAAGCTTGCTTTGCCCTTTAACCTAACTCCTTCGAGTATTTGGGTGCTGTTCAAAGAGGACTTTGAAACTCGATGAAGCTCCTGAACCGATACGATATTCGTTTTTATAGAGTGGCGTTTTGCAGCCGAATTTTTTAGTCATTTTATTTTTCGACTCTAAAAAATAACATTGCAAAAAAGAGAAGACAGTATAGCATACTTGAGACTGGAGTGGTGCCAGCGTAAGTTAAACGAGAGTACATTGATTCTTGGAAAGGGAACAAACGTTGCCGCATCTTTATCCCAAATAGCTGTATATAAAACGGTGCCAAACTAGGTCTTTACTACTTTTCTCAAGGAAATCGCGTTATTTACGAGGACCGTAATTTGGTAATAAATGTGTTTTGCTTTATTCGCGTCTTCTATACAGTTTGAATAAGATTGTAATGTCGTTAGTTAATGCTGAAATGAATTCTTTGCGAGGAACATAAATAGTTTTTATGTGCTGTAATATGCTGACATTTTGTCCAGTTTGTTTGCAATCTATATGAAATTGTTAGATTTTATATTTCAAATGTAGAATATAGAATACCAAAATCTAGTGTTTTATTTATATACGTATTTATGATAACCATTGGATTTGTATGTTATGAACGATAACAACGTAATGCCATTTGATATTTGTCGTGTAATATGACTAGTAATCTGTTCAAAAATCTTTTAGCTGTGATAATAAAAAAAGCTAAAATGATAACGATGGTAATTTAATCTGAAATTGTTTGACGCTATATTCCCCCGGCAATTTTCCTGTTTGAATAACTTGATGCAATTATGAATGTGCAATTTGATCCAATATACGTTATTATGCATGGCTGTATTGGAATTTTTCCTGGAAACTTGGCGTTTAGAAATATAAGCCTACCTAGTAATTGAAATGTAAGGATAGTATCATGTTGTCATGGATGAGAAAGTTTAATGCAGCTAATATGTTTAGAAGTGGTTTCATGAATCAACTTTTCGGAAATGTTTCGTGCAACTCCATATCACCAATCAATAATTATTTAATATTTTGGGAAGATTTTGATGAGATGACATTAGCTGTATAATAATGTGGATGTAATTTATGAACAGTCCCAACCGGAAAAATTGTATAGAATATGGGAAGTTGGTATATTTGACGCAGTGAACGATATAAGGGTACAACTTACTTAAATGCAAGGAAGTTATATTAAAAATGCTTTAAATAATTTAGTATATTGTATTTCATACAAGCCCCAAATGGATTTTCTGGCTAGTTTTATAAAGCTGGATATATTCATTTACCCTTAATCTGACCGTCGGTTTGACAGGCTTTTGACAGAGCGCCAACCCCATGAATAATTCATTAACAGCGTGCCTCGGAGGTAATTAACGCTCTTTTCTTCCTTCCTTTCTATCTATCCATGTCAAAGACCCCACTCTCTTATGATAGATCTCAGCCAGTCTGAGGGGGGAAAATGTGCAAACGAATTACCAGGTTACTCTTTCTTTATAAATGGACCAACTCTATTTAAGGCTGGGATACCCTAAAAACGGCGCCCATTGCTTAACTGCCGTCAGCCACCGTGGCCAATCTACATTTGCAAAAAATGTGTAAATTTCAGGCTGTAAAGAAAACTATATGCTCTATCAAATGGCTATTTTGGTTTCTTTATATATGGCCTGGGTGAACTGGAAACAAATCGTGAATCAGGCATGTGTGACATAAAAGTTGAGAGCTTGCAGCATAAACGGGTGAAACGAAAAAAAAACCATTGCCATCAGCGAATTCTGCGTTCAAAATAATTCAGATTGACTTTTAGAAATTATTTTAAAAAATACATACATATTTTTACCGTAAATTTCAAAATAAAACACAACAACTGCGAAACTTTCAGAATTTTTTACCGCAAAATTAGACATCCAATTGAAATTTCCAGAAGACAAACCTCCTCAAACGTCCTACACATTCTGCTTGAAAATTTTTGACTTAAACTGATGACCAGCAAGTGCTGCAAGCTCATACGTAAAAATAACATTGAAATAACGGCTGATTCGAACGAAACATTCCGTGGAGCAATGCAGATACATGCAAAATACCGTGGCGCCATCCATCGGAAAATTTCGACAACTCCAAGTACGTTTACTTGGCGTTAAAAGTAGTAGGTACGCATGCCCTACAAACAAAACATCATTATATAAAACGGCTTGTCATGTTGGCCTATGTCGATCAAATCAGATTTTTAATTTTGTTCATTTATATATTGGAAGGTATGCAGGCTGGTTGCTTTTTAAAAGTGCGCTTCTGTAGAAATTTAATTGTGATTTGAGAGAAAGCAAAAATTTCTCAGTGGTTTTAAACACAGTCGTTCATAGGTGATCGATCATATATAGCAAGTAATATGCGAGGTCACATGTGAATGTGGCCTTAACTGCACCTTCAAGGTCATTAAACTTTCATCTTTTAAAGCGTTGCAGTTAGCTCCCCAATCTGAATTTGAAAGCTGTAGAGCATCATCGAATTAGTCAAAATATAGTGTAACAATAATTGGGTTGCACTTTCTGCTGAGTAACTATAGCTGTATATTGTATATGACGACATGCAACTTATAAATTAATGTTAGTTATGTACTACTGCTATTTTGAATACTACTAAGGAAAGTTTTTATGATTGTAAACTTTAGTAGGGCCTACTCGATTCTTTGGATAATATCAGGTTTTGCTGGGCAAAGTAAGTGATGGAGATTTGCTTATTTTTCATGTGCATCAAGCCAGGTCCTTGATCCAGCGTGCACTTTCATGCAGATCCAAACTGAATTGAAGCTAAAATAACATGATGCGAGCTGGCGTAGTATCTTCATGCGGCCTAGCCTAACTTAATAAAATCAAAGTAAATATTACTAAATTACATCAACAGTATGGATATCAAGTGCATCGCGGTATAGCACTTGGCCCGAGATTCAGGTTGGACATTTTACAGTGCAAGTATGCACATGAAATTTATTTGGACAGTGTCCTGCCATTTACAAATATGGACTTCACTTGTCTCTCACAGGGTTTGTTTAAATTTTTCATTGTTTTCGTCAGAAAGTGGGCCCGATCGATAGCTTCTTGGGGGCCTTGGTGCTCATCTCCTGGTTTGCTTAGTCTTCTTCAGCAATTAATCCGCGACAAGCTGAATGAGAGAGCCAAAGAGGATCCTCTTAATAGGATTTTGCGCAATTTTTTATTCCATCCCTTGAGTCTATGCCTCCTGCGCCCTCTTTATGTACATCATTATACAGTATAGACTGAATGTGTATGTAGGCCTATATATATTCTCAGCTAGTCTTTGATTAAATTATGCTCAGCCCAAGAAATTGCAACGCCAGTAAAAGCTTGATGAGCAACTCATGTCGAGTGCAAAACTCACTTCTTTTAAGTGTCCCTTTGTTTTCGAGACAGACGTTTCCATACTACTTGTTTTCGTCCCCCTCCCGTTTCAGTAAAGCTGCATATATAGATGTCTTCCTTTCAAATTTAATCTGCTAGGTGAATCTTTAATGTTTTCCACCATTTGACTTTGTGGCCATTTTATTGTGAATATTGTTTCACGTATATATATCATCCTAATTTTATGACAGGAAAAGTGAAGATGCATTGCGATTGAAAATCACACCTGGAGATTCCATGCACAATCTGGTTTTTCTGGAGGGAATGTTAATAACTGCATGGTTCGTTCTTCGTTCTTTGTCTGTACCCTATACAACCAGAAATAATTGCTAACATGTCTTTTATCGCTTCAAAGTTATTTGCATAGAATCAGACTTTCTACTCGGCCTACATAATAACTCGTGCAAGATTACACTTTAAATTAGTCCCTTTTCCTGCATGTAATTTACAACTTTTGCCATGGTGCAAAGCGCGAAATCTGCGTCTCCCCAGCTTCAGTTTAAAAGATTATGAAGAATGTGAATTCTCTCGGGTTGCCTTCGTCTGAACTCGTCTTTTTCTCTCTCTTTCTCCTTTCTCTGCTCCTTTTAATTTTTTTCCTCCTCCACTTGCCGATATAACTTTTTATCTGGGGATCATTGCAAAACTGCCATCGTGGTGCGCAGTGGTGGAATGAAAAAACGCCCGCTCTTGTTATGCAAATCGAGACGATTACAGTGGATAATTTGCAGTTCACGAGAGCTAATGTTAATTTGCATATTAATTAGGCACCGATGATTGAGGTTTTTCCTGACGTTTTTCGATATCGCGATAAATCAAGATATCGAGGCTCTTTAACACACTGTAGTTCAGGTGAAAACACGATTAACGATTTAGAGACAATGGTCGTGTAATATGTAATGGTAATTCTGCAGCACACTCTTTGACACTGGAGCAATTCCCACGGTGCAAAAAGGATTCATGGAAGCGACCCAAGAGCGCTACCAAATCGCATTAAGACAATTCATACACATATTGTATATTGTACACACTGTAACCCTTGCTGTAACAGTGCAGAATGTGGTAAATTAGTGTCACCCACCATACTTATGTGTCAAAACGTATAAATATTGCAGTATCGAAATACTAAACAAAAGTTAAAATGCAGTATTTGTTGTTTGTATCGATTGCTAGATTTGAAGTATACTATAGTATTTCTCATATGAGTGCATTAATAATAAATGTTTGTCACAAACGGTAAATTTAATTTTCGTTGGTATGGACACATACCAACATTTCTGACAACAGGTTTATTGGCAAGAATGTCCGCAAAGTATTTCTAAAGGGAAATGTAATGCGGCATCCAACAAATACTTATTGAATAACCTGTCTCCCAATATCGAAATACAATTTGACAGCTGCACTTAAAATTGTGCCACCCATGCAGCACTATAGTAAATGTACAGGTACGTATCAATGTGCTTACTTTCTTTTAAACATGCGAATAGTAGCTTCCAGCTGATTTTTAATGAATCTACCATGCTGTACAGCATGCATTGTTATACTCCATTGTTGCAATTTTATTCGTGCGTTTTTAATGAGTAAGTTTAATCCCTTAAGATCATGCACATATCAAATCAACATATCTAACACCCATGCATAATATAGATATTAGAACTTAAAGAAGAGTGATAACTAAGCATATCATTAATATTGAAGTGTCCATAGTAATTAGATTACAGTTTGAATATTAAATTATAATTGCACATGCATATATATCATTGTTATAGGGGAGACCGGGGATGAATGCACCATTTTTTGCTCAACAATTTTTTAAAGATAAACTAAAGCTTTTGAAGAAAATTACGCATATGGGCATTATCTGTTATAGATCGTAGTTTGTTTGTATATTTTTAGT
>JAQIWR010000697.1:0-17923 GCA_034695945.1 Glomeris hexasticha
CAGAGATTTTGTTGCACCACTTGCTTTCTTCATGACTTTTCTTCAGGTAGTTTAAGTTTCAGGGTACCTTACAAAACGTGTTCTGTTCACCTTTAAGTTGACTATATCAGGTGCTGAAAACCAAATTTTGGGTTAAAAAAATCTTGAGCATTTCCTGTTTCAGAAATTTCCTGAATCTGTTGTGATTATAACCGACCTTTTTAACAAACGGAGTGGCAGTATCCGGATGGTGACTCTAACCGAGGTGACACTAAACGGTTTCCACAGTACGTAACCGACGTAACTAATAAAGTTTGCCGTATAGGAGGTCGTCTAGTGTATATGTACTACTAGGTGAACCTCCTAACTTAATTGCCCCGTCGAAGTGCAAATAACTTTTGTGACTAATTTCCATGTTTGCATTGTTCAAGTAACGTTTGATAAATGAAGCTAGGGAAAATATGCACCGATACGCAACCTAGTTGCATTGCGAATAAGTTGCGTTGGCACTGATTTTCCGCTTTTAGACTGACACTGCGAGCTTCTTAAAATGGAGCCATCGTAGGTGATGTACAGTATTTACAAATATGAGAGTTTGTTGCATCCAGTCCAATGTTTGTCTAAAAGTAGCTTCGAATACCTCCGCGGAGAGTAACTCACACCGGCGTGTCGGTTATAAATAGGGTCCTTCTATATAAATGTGGCCGAGTGGATTCATTTCCAGCCAATTTATGCATTTTGGTCCAGAAACAGTCGCAACCGTCGAGCTTTGATCGGTGGTCAGGAAGAAGGAACCGTCTGAACCGGCGCAGATAACGCGGCAGGATGTTTTGCGCGTTGCCGCGTAATAACCTATCGTGCACCCTATATTTTGCCTCTACCCACCGAAAACAGATCCAACAATAAAATTGAATAAAAATCCGTGCAGAAAGTTAAGTTATATGGGAGGTTTTTTTGCGAAAGTTTGGTAGGATGTAAAATTCAAACGCTGCGTCGATCGGTTGCGCAAAGCGATTCTAAGGTGTGTGCGATGATGATGAGAACATTAATGGTAGTTTTATTCTATTTTGTTTGCCTTTATTTGCAGAAAAGTTGATTATGGAAGGCCGCGTAGTTCAAAGGGCAGAATGCAGGCCGGCGACCAGCGATGGAAATTACATGAAGCTCAAAAGGTTAGCGGGTGGACAGAGTGAATGAGGATCAGTCCACCAGGTTTCTTCATGTATAATAAGTTCCCTAACAGTTCATTCTGAAACGTGCTTTCCACTTTGCAGGCAATCGATCATGCAAGCCAGTCAACCGGCGCGTGCCGTCAAACAGTTGCACAAAGTTGTCAACGCGTACAAACCCGTGTCGGATCACAAGAACAATGTAGGTTACGTGTGTGTAGCGTTGGGATCACGTGGTAGTTCAACGTGGTAGTTCAACGTGAACTTGCTTTCGTTGCGCGGTGGAAACCGTTTATAGTCGACTCGAAAGGACCGCCTATATCGGTCGACCGCAACCGAAGTTTCTTGTACACGAAACTCTCCGTAAAAGATCAGCAGATGACTATATCAGAATCTATAAATATATTCCCATTATTTATTTCCAGTCCATTGATAAAACATTAAATGACAATTTTACGGTCTGGAAATATTAGCTAATCTAACGACAACTAATTCCAGTGTTTGTGTACGACTGTGTCAGTTCTGCACGGGTCATGCGCACTCCCAGGAGAAAAAGTTGTGAACAACTGTGCACAATTTCAAAAAAACTCATAAAAAATTCAACATTTGTGCACAAAATATTGTGCTTGTGTACGTTTTGTGCACAATTGTTTCTAATTGTGCGCAAAAAGGGTTCAAGTTTTGCGCACATTTCGCACAAAAGTTTGTGCACAACTGAACGCAATTTTTTCTCCTGGGCTGTATAAATGGTATGGTTGACTATATCAGGTGCTGAAACCCAATTTCGGGTACAATTTTGTTTCCAGTATCGGAAGTTTCCTATAATAATCGTGTGTGATGCTAACTAGAATTTTCAATCAACACGCTATGACCAAAAATCACGGTGATTGTACCCATATTGTGACACTAACCGAGGTGACACTAAACGGTTTCCACCGTGTATCGTCGAAGTTCATGAACATTGATATCTGTGAGTATGGCATTGCTAGACATTGAAACGTGCCGTGAATCAACGGTCACGATCGCATGCGAGGAAGGAATTTCTATATCGCATAGTTCACTGTACACTAATGTGTATATATATAGGGCATGTGAATCATCTTCTCTTCCTCTTCCCTTTTTCTTCTGCGCCATTTCAAAAATAACACCGCATACTTTATTGGCAACGTATCAATGCCGCGAGTCCTCGCGCCAATCAGGTGTGGCAATAAAGTACAGTGAATGTACGTTCATTTGCACAACACAAGTTGCATACATTGTAGATAATTGTGTCTATACTCTATCCAGAGTTTAGTTGATAAAAAACGCCCCACCTCTCCTTTAAAGAATAAATTGTTATTGGTTATTGGCCGGCTGTGGGCGGTGCCCCAATCTCATTAGCCACACACAAGCCAATAACTATTTAGGCCTTAAAAGAGAGGCGGGTCGGAGGCGGAGCTTTTTTTATCAACTAAACTCTGGATAGAGTATAGGAACTGAGCTTTTAGGAACATGCCCTAACGCGGAGAACACCTGCGAGCAACGAACAAGCGGTACGCGCGTTCGCGGGCAGATTTCGTCGAATGAAATTGAGAAACCTGTTATAAGTTATAACACACCGAGTCATATTGTTGTATATTATTGCATATACCGAGTGAGTGGTCTTGTTTGTTAATTAATTATGACACGTGTTTCGGCTCCTCGCGAACCATCATCACGTCGGAACCAAAATTACGCTAACTTTCACGTTTACTGCATCGTTTCTGTAAGCTTGTTGCAAACAGTTGTTCCTATGATGTTCAATAATTACCCAGAACATGAAGTTAAATTGATCCTCCATTTCATTTAATATTTCATTTAGCGCAACCTGTCCGTGCACGCGCGTATCTGTTTGTCCGTTGTTCGCGGGTGTTCTCCAAGTTGGGGCACGTTGCAATAGACACATCAGTCTATAATATGGTTTAACTTGTGGTATGCTCATATAATTGTAAATCATCATATTTTGTTGCCACCCCTGGTACGATATCGTTAACGTACTGTCAATTTGTGATGCTATACGTTGCGTTAGAATTGGTTTAAATGTTATCTGTATTCATTTTTGCAGATCGAATTCGAGCAAATGAAGAAGGCCGAAGGGAAGAAATCGAGGGAGGATAAGGAAAAGGTTATGGACATGTTGTTCGCGGCTTTTGAGAAGCACCAATATTACAATATCAAGGACCTGGTGAGAATCACCAACCAACCGATCGTAAGTGCATTTTGCGTTACTACCTCGAGAGATCGAGAGAGAAAGAGTTCAACCCCTGATAATACGATTTTATCTTGCAGATTTATCTGAAAGAGATACTCAAGGAGATATGCAATTACAACATGAAAAACCCGCACAAGAACATGTGGGAACTGAAACCCGAATATCGCCATTACAAAGATCAAGAAAACGATGATAATGATTAACGATTATGAAGTTCATTCCTGGTAAAATTGTGGGATAAGACTGTAAAAAAAAAAGAACTGGCTGTTTAATTTTCCCGGTTACGTTCATTAAAATTTGGAGTTTTATCTGTTTTACGTATCCAAACCGTACTGTTAAAATACTGATTTTAACAACAACAACAACAACAACCCTTCAAATTGTAAAGTGCTGTTTTATTCCGATGACGTTGGGATGTGTTTTTCCGCGATTCCTAAGAAACAAAAAAATGTTGCCAGTTTCCTGCATCCAGGCGGAAATGGGGAAGTAATAAATTCAAGCAAAGTCAGTGTTGTTTTTGCGAATCTTGTACGACTGGCATTGTAATATTATTTATTAAACGGTATTGTGTACGCTGGTGAAAATCTATTTGCATTTCTTTCTATTGTCCAGGTTAATTGTATTGGACAAAAGAAATTTGTTCCTTATTTACGTTTGTTTTACTGTCAACTAAGATGGCCGTAACCAAAGGTTACATGTTTCATCTTGTTCATCGTGTGAGTGGTGAAATATTAGACTGAACATTGTATTTATTTATAGTGGCAAATGGGACCATGCTCTTCTGTAATGTCACCAATATTTCATTTGCAAATTCCAATAAGGATATTGTTTCAAAATATTCTCTTTGATTTGCAGATAAAATAATTTCAATGGTGCACATTTGTCCAAGGGAAAAAGAAAAAATAAATATAATGTCGTCATAGGGCCATATGAGGCGTGGTTATTGCACAACCACTTTATGCAAGAACGTACACATTTTACAAATATTTTTAATTTTCTGTAATATTCCGTCGTTGTTGCCATCTTTTAAATAAGTTGTTGATTATTTTACAATTTCCCCTATATGTGCAAATATTTTAATAAGACGTTGTCCGCACGACACGTCATTAATGTATCGCCCCTCCCTGCCAGCGATGGAAAGCACGCTCACGTGACGTCTGATTCGACGAAACGTCACCGATGCGTCATCGGCCGGCCGCGTCACCGCTTCGTGTTCGTCCGCATCCGACAAATAAAATGGTTGCCGGCGACGATAATCGAGCGTTAAAATCTCGTTTCCAGACAAACGGGACTTTGTATTCGCTAGTCCCATTGCCCAACGTGTCAAGGGTTCATCTATTCGTCATGCGGAATTACGATAATTTAATTTTGAAACTTAAAGCGGAACGCGTCCCGCGTATCGATACGGGCAGGGTCACGTGACCGGCTGCCTCGGTGGCGCCACGGTGCGGCGGGATCGGGCGACGCGGCGCTGAACCGAGTCACTTGCCGTCGAGTCGTCGTCGGGTTCGCACGCACCCTTCTCTCTCGTGTCGATCACCCCCCCGGTCCCACCATGAGCTGGCAGGAGTACATCGATAAGCAACTGATGGCGTCGGGTGCCGTGAAACGAGCGGTCATCGCCGGTCACGACGGAAACGTCTGGGCTAAAGACGAATCGTTCAACGTGAGTAAATATGGGTTACGTAAAAAGTATGGAGGCGGCGGCGCGATCTTGACGTGAGCCGCTTCTCGTCCGGTTTCCGGCGTAAAATAAGCCTGCTGGCACCGGTAGGTCATTTGGGCGTCACGCTAGAGCCGGTAACTGGCCGATGCGAGGGCTAACGAGGTTCGGCTGCGACAACGGCAACGTGGATGGCCGATCGGCGTTGGCACTTTTTTCGGCCGACGTTCGAAAATGGCGACGCGGCCATTTGCCTTCACCGCCTTTTCGGCTCTCGGAAAGCCCTCCCTCCCCCTCCTCCCCCATTCCTCGGTGTTGATCCGCACGCCCCCCTAGGTCTTAAGATGATAACGAGACGCCGGGTGTGGGGGACGAAATAACGGATTTATTATTGAAATGTTCTTCCCTTTGTTCTCATCACGCTGCTTGAGTTGCGGCTGCGAGAAAAGCTCGGCTGGAGGTCGTGGTTCGAGTATAGAATGGAGGGCGGGACGCGGTGACGACGACCCGGCGTGACGATGGACTCGGTACTTCCGCCCATATCCCGACCGTACGATTCCCCGCTACATAACACCGGGAAACGGCGGATTCAGTGGAGAATTTATACGTCAAATGAAAAACGTCTTGTTAATATGTTAAAAGTTAATGATTTAAATAATTATTTGGAGACTGGGGACGCCATTGTCTTTTGAAATCAAAAAGACATTGTGCGCGCAATTCATTGTGAAACACGAAATTATAATTAATAAAAATGCGTAAATAATTGTGCAATTCAATTCAGTGAATCGCGACAAAAGTATTGCATTTTTGCTTTAATGTAATTACTTCATTGAAATATGTACTGAATTAAAAGGCGGGCATTTGGAATGATGAATTCCGAAATGAGTGTGTTCACGGTCAAGGAAGTTCAGCGGTAAAGATAAGAAATAAATTTTAAGGGGCGGGACATTGGCGGCGTCACGCAGGGTAGCTGTACATTAATAGCGGCACGTAGGCTAGCGGCACGACGGCGGCGGCACGATGTACGACATAGTTTCGAACGCGGCGATAATGGCGGTTGCGGTAGCGGTGTTTTTGTTTTGCTGACGACGAACGTTGAAACTGGCGAGTGCCGCAGCTGTGCAAACTTGCAATGCGACGATTTGTAGAGTGTTGACATAAAAGTGTTCTATGCGAAAGATTTATTAAATAAAACGTGGACGATTTGAAGGTTTGCGGGGGAGAAGGAGGCGTGGTCGAGTCTCGAATTTTTTGAAAGAATTGGGTGCGTCAATCGGCGTTTTTATAAATATAAACGCAAATTTTACGTGGAATATTTTAACTTTTGCAGGAGCGGTTGCGGTTGTCCCTTTTTTGGTCGGAAATTTGTGGTAATGGTAATGCAATGACTGAGCTAAAGTAGGACAAGTTGTAAATCAATCGAGGAAAAGGAAAAATACAAAGAAAGTGCGACCTGGAAACGGGGAGCGGTTGCGGTAGCGGTCGGGTCGCAACTAGGTTGAGAAAACCAAAAATAAGATCATGTTGGAGACCATTTCTCGACGAATCCGTGTCAAACAAAGTTTCCAAATAAAATACGCTTTTTCGTTATCTATTTAAAGGTTGAGCCGTTTTTTTTTCCTTCTCGGGGTCTGTATTTTAGATTTTTGTAAAACTTTACCCGACAGACATTATGCAAAATCACGTCTGGGATATAGTACTAGTTTTTCTAATTTAAAAGTCTAAATAATGGCATTTTTTTTGAACCAGTTTTACCAATAGTTTGTCTTTTCTCAACGAGTCAAATGGACCAGAATATACACTTGCAATTATATTTCTAAAACTACTTTGAGGAGGTAAAGTAGTGCGGGATAATTTGTGTATGTAAATGGTTATAGGGGAAAGTGGAGTAGTGAAACTATGAAAATTGAAGAATAATCCGGGTGGGATTATATTATTGCATCTCCGCTACGAAAGTTAAAAATAAACTTGAAAAGGACCAATGTGGATTGGCATAATACTGTTACAGTTTAGACATTGAAACTTGCTATCTATCGTATTTATCTAAGGGTGGAGGTGATGAGTTTCCGCGCTTGATAATAATCCAGCAGATAAATATATATAATTTTTTTCTGGTTAATTGCAGCCCTCCGAAGAAGAGATGTCAAAGGTGTTCAAAGGATTCGCGGACAAGTCTACGCTACAAATGAACGGACTTACGTTAGCCGGTGAACGGTACATCTACCTTTCCGGAGACGACAAAATCATCCGGGCGAAGAGAGGAAAAGTCGGATTACACTGCATGAAGACGAAGCAAGGTATAAACGGTATAAGCAAATGTGGTATGTCTGGTGAAAAAGCTAACTGATGGTTTTGTTGGTTTTCAGCGATGGTTTTGGCCCTTTACGAAGACCCGATTCAACCCCAGCAGTGCGCAACGGTCGTGGAGAAGTTGGGAGAGTACCTAGAAAGCTGCGGTTATTAGGTGTGTGTTTCAAAGAGAGATAGTACTGAATTGTTGTACTATTACTCGGTAGGTATGGTACAGCAATTTAGTTTGAATGTGTAAAAGTTTAAAAAGTGAACTCATCTTGTATTTGTTCGCATCGATGAATCTTACGAATATTGGGACGGTATTAAAGGTGAACTGACAGCGAATCTTAACACAGTCATTTGTTGGTGAAAATCGATCAATATAATCGCAAATAATCATATCCTAAAAGCTGGAGTGTCTTGATAACTGGCATTTCGAGATTTTTGAGGAAAATTGTACGTTGATTGGCCGAAAACGGAGACTAAGCCACGCCTGGCCTTGATTCCGAAAGGCTTGCGAACTGCTTGCGAGCGGCTGCGAGTATTGGGCATTCACTGTTCGCCTCGTACTTGCAACCGCTCGCAAAGCCAGATCGTTCGGTAAAACGTTCATAACGTTTTTGTTTCAATTTGTAATCGATTTCTGCATTCACCAGTGTTATAAGGGACACAATAACTACTTATACACCGATTATCAGGGTACCTTACAAAACCGTGTCAGTTCACCTTTAAATTTAATTCAGTCATTCGATGTAGTTTGACAACAGCCAATATAGATAAATTTATTCTGCAACACTTTAACATAATCTAAAACGCAGTTACTATTCTGTAAATTGTTATATGAAGTAATGTCCATGTAAGCATGCATCGTAAGTAATTCATTGGAGTGCAGTCTCTCAATTGGAGAAATTGGCACCTATAATAGCATTTAATTGTAATGAGTGTGATGTACATGTGATGGCAATTATTTTCTCCTGGCAAATGTTATTTCAGCCAACCCATAGTTAGAAAAATTTACCAGATCGCTGCATGAAGTTGTATTAACATTATAGTCTTTGGGGACACGTATATACCCCTATAGCTGGTGTAAAAAAATTAAAAAGACTAAAAATCGATAAAACGCGAGAAGCCCTTCATCAATCAGCCTATTGAGATGCAGAAAAATGAATAATGAATTCTAAATTAATTTTAAAAGTATATTGCGATTTTTTTGCGAATTGCTCCTATATATTCTCCCCAGCTTTAAAGGTGAACTGACACGGTTTTGTAAAGTACCCTGAAACTTTAACTACCTGAAGAAAATTCACAAAGACAGCAAGTGGTGCAACAAAATGTCTGTGAAAATTAGTAAAAAAAAAGTTATTAGCCGTCAAAGTTTACCCATAAGAGCGTTTAGACGTCCTTACTCGATGGCCCCCTATCCAGAAAGCCAGGGGAGCATCAATTATAAGTCTCGATAAACCTATGGTCAAACTTTGACATCTAATAACTTTTTTTTTACTAATTTTCACAGACATTTCTTCAAGTATAGTGTTTCAGGGTACCTTACGAAACCGTGTCAGTTCACCTTTAATATGAAAACCGTAGTATATCAAAACAAATAATAAATACTATTTCACGTTGTATGTGTATAATTAAGAACTAGCACATTCATGCAACCATGTGTCATACTTGCTTTTGGTTTTGCATATGTTGGACATTTTAACATTGAAAATTTTTATTCCAAACCAAAACTTGTGAGTTTATGTTAGGAAAATATTGAAAATTAATGAATTTTTTTATAGTGATAAGGCTGGCAGCTTCATTGTGTTCATTGAAACTATACATTTGAACTGACAATCGAGTTCAGAAATGATGTACTTTCTAATTTATATATAAAAAAACTGTACATATGTTACCGGCAAAGTGCGAAATCAGGCAATGTGCAAAACTTTCCCGTAAAAACGCCTGTAACTATTAAACTAACCGTTTTTCCACAAAAACACCGTGAAGATAATTTGACCGGAGGGTGCAAATATGTAAGTCAAACCAGTTTTAGTCACGCTGGGATGGTTAGGTTAGTTTAGATTAGGTTAGGTTAGGTAAGGTTATGTTTTTTAGTTAATAAATGTAACCTAATTATCTGTAGCTAACGAAAAGTAGATTATAATATGTATTTCGACCTTCCTAACAATTTATGTTGACAATGATTTTTTCGACAAACCATTAGTTTTATCGCAATCGGCGTTTTTACGGGAAAATTTTGCACATTCCTCTGCATATTACATACAGTTGTCTGTCACACTGTTTTGATCATGTGCATTTAGTTTGTAACACTATAGTCACCACAGTATTTGAATCACATTCAGTTTGTCACCACAATAACTAATCTCTGTATACACATTTCTTGCGAATGCCTTCATTTCTTTAATCGTGCATAGATTTAAGAACCTTTAAAAATTATTAGAAATCACGATATTATACAAGACAGATATTAGCAAGTACTGCATATCAAAGATGTTAGTAAATTAGTGACAAATTAAATGTGACTTACATGCTGTGGCGAATATAGCATTACAAACTAAATGTGATCAAAACAGTGTGACGAATTCAGTGTGACATATTGAGGATGAATAAAATAATTTTTCAGGTAAAGTGTGACGAATACCACTTCGATCTGGAGTCACATGCGAGGAGTCAGGAACTGCCATTTAGAATGACCTTTAATTGCAACTTGAAGGTCATTGGTATTAAATCTGAAACCACTGCTCAGTATACATATGATCCAATTTGAAAGTTGTATGTCATGTCCAAAATTGTAAGAAAACAAGTTTTTGTGCAAAAAATATGAGTATGTATTGACTTATTTAACAGACTTCAGGCTCAAAAGTTCTGGATTTTTAATGAATTGCACAATGCTTTTTGGCAAATGTTTCCGCAATGATACTTTATTACTTCGTAAATTTGAATAAAAATCAATTGCATGCATTATCCTGGTATTCTAGAACGTTTTACACATTTTAATGAAATGTTTAACAAGAATCGCATTTCCAGGTTCCTCGCAAATGACTTCCAGATCAAAGTGGCATGATTTTTGTGAAATAAATAGGTGGCAATCCTTAGTTGCCTCACGGTATTTAACAAATAAACATTTGCCGCAATTGCAGGGTATCACAATTGCATATTGAAACAAAATAAACAAGTCTGACTATGGGTCATTCCACGCCAGATTTCTGAATAAATGGTTGCTCGACCATTTCATTATTTTTTTTATAAAATCACCATAGTTAATGTCACATCTGAGCTGACTAAAACGATTCTTGATTATTTTTAGTGGTCCCCGTTTTGGATCTGGAGCTATACGCGCGTCACGTACCTGCAAAAAATCGGGCTTTCATGATGTCACAGAAATGGCTATAACTTTTTAACTAAATGAGATATTTAAATAAACTAGGTTCTAACTTAAAGAAGACATTCCGAGCTTTCAGAAAATGTGTACAAGTTTTGTCTAACCATTAGGCTAACCTGATTAAAATCTACTCAAACTTATGGAATGTGAAAGACAAAGACGCCATATTTGGAAGGCTGTAACTGAGGAAGGGGTGAAAAACAAAGTGAATATTTTTCGTGTTAAACTTTTTTGGGGTAGCCTTTAGCCTATCATAAGACAATGAAGTGTATTGTACTCTTTCTTAGTTTTTTAAACTCTAAAGTTCTAACATTTGTCAGAGCGGCACAGTTTGCAGTCAAATATCTCAAAAAGGACAACTTCAAAAAATCGGAAATTTTACACATAATGTCACCTCTTGGTACCCTATCAGAGGTATACATTTCGTCTTGTGTTTCTGACCGGTTTAGGTATTATAAAAATTCAAACTTTTGCAAATATACATTATTGCGGCACTCATTAAATCATGCATGAAGAGATATTATACATTTAATTTAAAACGCTGTTAAGACAATTGCCAGAATAAAATTGTGTATGTTTTCCGTAGATCTACGTAAATATATTATCAAATAAGCATATATTTTCATCATCATGTGATATGAATGGAAATGACATTTTTATTCTGCATGCTTTGTGTGCTATAACTTTATTCATTGGAGGCTCCATTATATACAAACTTTGGAAGAAGTGGAATATATGTTCACTAATTTCAATCATTGAAGTATTTCACACTAAATTACTTACAGTGAGCATAACTTTCACAGTCATACGTTTGCCTTTCTGAAAAGCAGATTCTGTGGGTGGTTGTTTATATGGAAGTGTGGGCCACAATTGAGATGATCCAGGTCGGAATATGTTGGATAGTTCTTGGTTTTCGATTGGAGTATTTGTTAAGGGATGGGGACTGGAACCCGTTTGTCTCACATTTATGCCACTTTTATTGCTCAATGTGAGCTCTGGTAGTGACAGCCTCTGTGATGGGCGGCGCACATTAGGCGCGTTTGTGGCTGCGTTTGCGTTTGCGACTCAAAGTGACGTCACTAAACCAGCAGGTGCAGCACCAAGGACACATCGAGGTGACGTCACTTTGTGGCGCAAATGCCAAACGCAGCCGCAAACGCGCCTAATGTGCGCCGCCCATAAAGGTGTTAGATTCTGCGCTTGTTGCAACATTTTCAACAAGAATTCTTGCATGTCATTTTGCCAACATCTCCTATTGCTATGAGAACCACACAGGATTTGTTGCATGTTTGCTTTCCGCATAATATATATCAGATTTCTCAGTACATGGATACAGTATTTTGTAAAACTACAGTACATTTCATTTCCACAGACTAACACATGCTCTAATGCCCGGAAGTAGGTCCTGAATTCTTTTTTCAAATAAATGAATTGTTTCATGAACCCCCCTTATTTGCCTTTTTCGAATGCATCCCCGGTATGGAAAGAGTTGTTTTATCAAAACCCAATTTCGGATCGTCGCATTTGTTCCTAGGCGGCGGCGGCTTATACGAACGCTCCAATTCAACCTGTTTATGAGTTAATTTAGAGATCGCTCGCAACTCTTGCGTTGTGCCGATGTTACGGTTAAACAAGTGTTTTGAGTAGTCCGGGTGCACCGATTTTAAAATAAATTTCACAAGGTCCCCTTCGGTTTTCAGAGGCAGATATTCCTTGAAAAACATTTTGATCTCAGCTGCAACGGCTCATGTGGAGCCTGGTCCTAGCGGCCAGTGGTTGTTCCATTCACTCTCTATAAGCGGCCAAAAACACCGCGGGACTAAGCGGATTTTGAATTCCGCAAAACTTGGGCATCTCGAGCTTAATCCTGACAGGGTTCGGTTTACGTGCAGGTAAATCGCTACTTCGGGAATCATTTACAAACGGACGTGCAATCTCGATAACAGGAGTCGATGCCGAGGAGGAAATGGGAATGGGTGGTACAAAAAAAATAGGGTTAAGAGGATTGGTGTCGGTAGGTGTGGTACTGGTAGGATTCAGGTTGAGTTGCCGCATCTGCCACTCAACTAGGGTTTGGGCCAAGGTAGCGCCGATACGGGCTTCTAACCCCATGACGGAGCGCAGTTGGGCAACTGACTGCTCGTCACTGGCGGAGTTCAACGTAGTACTCACGGTTGATGCAACATTCGAGTTCGCGACAGCCGAGGCTGCAGAACTGCGCTGACCGGTGCTCGAGCCTTTCTTCAGCCGGGGTCGGCCAGGTTGTCGAGGTCGTTTCATCGGCGCTGGTGAAGTCGTCTGTGGTATCTCGGAGTCGGTTTCTCTAGGACGAGAGGCCTTACGAGCGGTGGGCAATGTCGGTGCTATCCTTCGCAGACACACAAATTGCAACCTTCGGATGTTATGTAGATCTTTTAAGATGGGATCCCGGACGGGCCCCCAATTTGTTAGGCTTCAACCAAATAAATGATCGAAAGCCAGACACTTCGTTCGCAATGTGTGAGCGGGATATCTACCGTAGACTGATTCGTGTAGAGGATTTTAGGGCCTTTATTAACCGCCGCTCACTCCTACGTCACCCACGCTACCTTCGTCCCTATCGTGACTAAGTTACACTAAGGATGATGCGCATTTCACGCAATCGTGCCGTACTTGCGACATGAGTCGCCGCAGTGTAGACATCGGTCAGTTGGTCACACACGGGGGCAAGAGCTCCCGCGGAGCAATCGGTTTACTAACAACGAGTGCATGTTTGCACCTTGTTCTTACCCATCGGTTGTTTACGTCTCTCGCTTCTTCCACTCCCACCCATTCATGTCCCATTTACAAGGGCACTATGTTTAGGAGTCGCAGGAAGGTGCGAGAGCTGTTAACGTTAACGAGCGTGTCGTTACATACAAAGTTGTTCGAAAATTAGAATCAGGGGAGAGTCGTTCGGCAAGGTTCCAACGACGTTAACAACATACCCTACGGTACCGCCATCTTACACCTTACAAGCTGACCAGAGCCATTTATCTTGCTACACTTTTCGATGTTTAACTTGCCGAAGGAACCTAATTAACTCGCATAATTAATCTAATTAATCTTCCTAATTAGCCTAATTAACCTAATTAACTCAAGTAATTAAAATTTTTATGTAATTCGCTTAGCAAACCTATTCAATTTACAACATTAAGATTCCTAATAACATACCTGTTGAAATACCTGACATAGGGTTTAAAAAAACGAATAGACTGAAACAATATAATATAATAAGTTTTATTGAAACAAAAAAATGCAAACATTACAACCAGTAAAACCCTCAAAATAAAGAAAAGAAATATAGAGAATAAAAAAATAACAATGTTTACTTGTACAGTACCCGTTTCACCAAAATGACGTGGAGTTGGAGGTGAGGTGGAGGTGGCGGTGGCTGTTGAGGGGGTTTTGTAACAACCCAACCATTATTGGTGATCTGCCGAGCCTTCTAATCTTGGACAGTGCCTCGCATCTCATCCCACGGCAAATGGGTCTTACGTAGGACCTCCCACGGCCAATGGGTGTTGTGTTGTTGGACATACCCAAAGTTGCTGCTGCTGTGGCTGCTATTCCTGCTGCAGCTGCCACTGTTAGCCGCTGCTGTGAGATTCTCACATATTGGTGTCTCCGTGTCATCTAGTCGATGAGAACTGAGATTCAGCTTAGCTGCGCGAATTGGATTGATTCTTGCATTTAATTCAGAATCCCCAATTTCAGTCATGTGTTTTGGTCGTTTCAGAGAATTATACGGATCGTTAGTGTTTTTATAGCCTCAAACATGCTTTGCTTGACCCACACTGAACATGGAACAAGTTTGAACATTCTATTTTTAGACTTGGTGTCCCCTCTTGCATTTATTTGTTCCAACTCAGAATATTGCACAAACATCAACTGGGAACCTTTTCAGTATTGAAATTAATGAATCATCGAAGCAAGCCACAATTTGGAATGCAAATTGTACTTAGTCACTGAGTTTTTGATGGAAATATTACTGATCTGGCAATCACCAAATTGGCACGGGGATCCTTGAAAAAATATTTTATGACTATTGTTTCAGATAATTAGATTTGATTTGAAAAACTTTCACACTGCTGCCTCATAAATAAAGCTCAAATCTGGTATTTAATTTGAAGTGAACAAATCTTTTGAGAACAATAACCAGTCTCTTATTGTAAAGTCCTCTATTTGGCATCTTTTGTTTTAGAGGTATTATTGCACTTTATTTATTTAAAATAGTTCGTTCTTAAAAGAGTGGCAAACATAGCCAAGACGCTAATTATGCTCCTAGCATTTGCTTCTCAGCAAACAAAATTCAAAATGAAATAAACTGCTATTGTTATTTTAATAATTAAAATTTGAGAATTTATGTAACAGATTTAAATAGAATTGTAGCTTTAATGTAGTTTTAAAACAAAGAAGAAGAAATTTCCTGCACAGTGCGTCGAACATTAGTGTTTTGTGCATATGACAGTACTCACTACAAATGTAGTATGGTGTATTTTCTGCCAAACTTATTTGATTATAACGTGCAGCTAAGCTACATACATGTGCTATCTGGAGAATTGTACGTATCACAGAATGGGTTTAAGTCAGACTCAATATGGAAATGGCAAAAGAAATTGTGTGGGTGATGCTGGCATTTATTTCACTTGTTACACCAGAGACCTGCGGAAGGTATGCGAGTTGTGATATCAAGGCTTACAGTACCTAGTGGCATAATTTGACATGCACAGTCAGTGATTGATGTGCATTGATTGTTCTGACTTGATGAAACCAGCTGTTGTACAATCCTGGTGCAATGATATGAATATTTTGATCCTAAAATTTTATTGTTAGAAAATACTTAGTCATTGCCGTTATTGGATAGAGTTTGACACTGCCACATCATACTATATTTGTTTAGTGCAGCTCTTCATAGTGTTAATATACATAATGGACAGGTTGTACAGGAAATCCCTCTAAAATTGAAGGAAGTATTATGTAACTGTAGCATATAGATGCAATGCATACAGCAGCTTTAGTCTAACATGCACATATTAACCATTGCAATAATTATGATGCGTTTAATTATTCACTTCTAAATTTCCTCTGTGAATTTTTGTGAACTTTACTTGCAATACTATAATGCATCATCATAACATATTTTACACGTGGCTAACTAAAGATTACTGAATTTTAGCTCGACCCCGTAAATATTGCTGTAAATTTTCGAAAGGTTTGTTGCACCAGTGCACATGAGGGACTGTGAAGTTTCACAAAGCGCTTGCCTACAAAGGCTGGAATACAGGTGTTACACCAAACGTCACGTGATCAAAAGCCGCTAGGAATTGTGGGTAATTGTTACACATTCTCATTAGTATATAAACTGAGTCCTCCTGCAGCAAGGCGCGACTGTTTGCACACCAA
This sequence comes from Glomeris hexasticha, assembly GCA_034695945.1. NCBI lineage: Eukaryota > Metazoa > Arthropoda > Diplopoda > Glomerida > Glomeridae > Glomeris > Glomeris hexasticha. Next base: position 16,146 of record JAQIWR010000697.1, read on the forward strand.
AGTTATTGTGCTGAAGAAATAGTTCGTTGCTCAGACTGGTTGTAAGTGTGATACATTTAAACTAATGAAAATTACTCATTTGCTATCATTTATACAAAGTAAAGAACACAGTATGTGATATTTTCTCTCTGGTTTCTGGATTAGACAACCAAATAGTGTGAAACTTACACTTCACTCAAATTACGCTATCAACAACGCCGCCATGTTTTCTTGCATGAATGTGCCGGTGCATTGATACAACTAGTGTTCTGTGCCGAAAGACCACCTTACCAATCAAAACGTCAGATTTTACGTCACTACTGCAGAAGGATGAAGATTATTGAGGCTTAATTGGGTCACTCGTAACTTGTTCATAGTTAGCAAACTTTTATAGAAAGGTATCACCCAAGTAAGGCTGTGGCAGTGCGAGTTATGAATGTGTTTAAAGACCATGCAATGTTATATTTCCATGAAATCATTAAAATTTGGCAAAAGCCAATGTCTGTGAAGAGGTTCCTTGTTGTGGTCATGCAGAAAGAAATTTAACAGATAGCAGTGGTTCCGTTAGTGATGATGAATGTCTTCCTATCCAGTAAATAATAAATTTCCATAATTGATTACTGTAAGGAATTTGAAGAAAACACAATCACAAGTAGCAGTATAGGAAATCTCATGAGCGCCTAGCTTTATTAGTTAATTTCATTCGTGTTTTGTAAAATAAGCATTCACACACACATTGGTTCTTGTACACAAAAAATAGTTTTTTAAACCAAACATGGAAGAACATACATAAAAAACATACAAAAAAAGAAATGCCTGTATTTAACTCGACATATTCTTTTTACCAAAACAACATCGGGTGATGCGGCACATTTTGGGGTGGGTGCTGCAGTCTGCAATGCCTGTAATGAGAAGGGTGTTGACTGGGGCACCCTGAGTATGCCCGGCCTATCATGGCGGTGCATTTTGGCTGTTGTGGATGTGGTTTTTGTTGATGTGACTGTGCAGTCTAAGGAACCTGCACATTTTGAAAGTCATGCTGCATTCATTGCTTATAAGAATATACAGCGTGGACCAAAAGTATTGCAGGATCGCAAAAAAAACGTTTATTTAACGAAATAGGTTACTTGAGGTTATGTGAACATATTACCTATGGAATATACCACTTCCGGTAGGTTAAGTGGTATTGACCTTGGAACGTTGTTCAAGGACATAGGACTGCTAACTTTTGACCTGTGTGAGATAGGGCACTAGTGTAAATTGGAAAGTTGAAGAGGACGTAAAGATCAATGGAAATGTGATTTTTTTTTATTTTCTTATTGGGACACTTATTGTGCAATAATTGTGTGCGGGGAGCAGCTGTCTAGGTAATTCTGTGCATTGCAGAGAAGTTGCCCTATGATATCGAAGAACAGGTATCTACTGTATTGCACAGCGTCACATTAGCTACTGATTTAAATGACACGTTTCAAAGATAAAGACATGATTGATGTTGCTCATGAGGAAGCTTAACACACACAACATTCATTATCCCAGCCCTTTTACTGCATAACTGTATGCATTCTTGCAATAAATGACTCTAGTAGTGTTCACATGCAGTGGTAATTATTATGGTAGGGGAGACCGGGGCTATTCATATCACGGGGTAAAGTGCATCAAGCGGTCTGGTGGTTGTAATTGAATTTTAAAAATCACGAATTTGTAGCAGGATAAAGCCATCATATATATACATTCTGAGGAAAATTTATATTGATGTACCTTAGAAACAATCGGAATAGAATATGAAAAACTGTTTTTGG
>JAQIWR010000698.1:0-17917 GCA_034695945.1 Glomeris hexasticha
TCTATCGATTGTTCTAATTGTGTTTATTCTTTCGCGACATTGTCAACGATACCCGGGCACGGACACGGGTCGTTACACATTTTGCATATATTCTTCTGAATTCATAATACAATATTTCATATACTGGAACATCGATTATCCGGAAGTTGATGGGACCAGGGACATGATTTCAATACAAAATAATTTATACGTTCAAGAAATATAAAAATATGAAAATTGTTACTATAAATCGGACTTCATAATTTATTTTCGATGGGTTTAAGGTAGACCATCCAAAAAATTTGCCCCCTGGTGGCCAAACGCCGCTAGCAGAAGCGCCCTGGTAGCGTGCAGGCGGTGTGTGCAACCTCCTTGGGTGTGTGCACATTTTTACTTTTTTCAGAAGCAAAAATAGTACAATTTAACTACAATGCTCAAATTTATTAGTAAAATGTAAGACTGTATTCTGCAACTCATAATGTAACGATTTTCGTATTCCTTGTTTAGTTTTCCTGAAGAAAAAATACAAATGTGCACACACTGGCTGCACGCTACCAGGGCGCTTCTGCTAGCGGTGTTTGGCCACCAGGGGGCAAAATTTTTTGGATGGTCAACCTTAAGTTTAACTCTGAGCTCATGCATGATTCATGGAAAATCCCTGACAAATGACTGGTGACTAACACCTGAATAATTTCATATGCAAATACGTAATATGTATTTTTCTTCTTTTTTTTGTTGTTGAAAAATATTTTTTAGCATTTGGGATAATCCAGGATTTCGGATAATGAGGTCAGCATAATTGAGGTTCTACTGTATTTCCTTTAGAACTTCTGGGAATTCATAAAGCTGTTTGTCACATAGAAAACATCATATACAACTGGTCACATTTAATCTGACACGTTTTAAAGATGAACTGACATGGTTTTGTAATTAAATCACCTTAAACTTGACATATACGTGAAGAAAGCAAGTTTTACCTTGGTTTTACTATACAAAATCTTTATGAAAATGAGTAATAAAAAGTTATTAGCACTTAAATGTTGTAAAGTTGGCCATGCACAGGAAGTCGGCTAGCATAGGCGAACCTCCTAACTTAATCACCCCATTGAACTTTAATTGCGAAAAACTATTTTTTATTAATTTCTACAGAGATTTTGTTGCAACACTTGCTGTCTTAATGGTTCTTCTTTACATGTATAGGTTAAGTTTCAGTACATAAAATGTCATGTCAGTTCACCTTTAAACATACTTATCTATTTTTTATTCAAGCGAGTAAGTATATAATGCAATATGATTTAGTTATAAATTTTCCAGCTCCAATTTCTGCTGGAATTCAATTAAATATTAGATTTGATGGGCAGTAATCGATAACCGGGTGTATTTCAAATGTACTATCATCACCAGTGAAATGAACAGCGACTGCCGATAGATGTCGCTACACTTCGATTTTCTCTCGCAAATCGCACCTGAGGTTCAAAATTTGCTGTAAAATATGTATGTACCATTTAGTGTTTCACAGAATTGATGAATGCATTATTTAATACTAGTTTTGTCAATTAACCTTATATGCTTTCAATATATATCCTGAAAATAACCTATTTTCCCACGAGATTTCTTTCAGTTATCAAGATAGAATATAATCTATTTCAACATCAGTAAACATTTAATTTACTAGATTTAGAGTGTATTTTCAATTTAACCGAACCAATTATTTAATTAGCTGAATTATTTATTGTTTGTTTCATATGAATATAATATTGAACAGTGTAATTTATTATAAATAGCTTTCCCTTAGTTCAAACGTTCAAATTTGATCACGAATTGGAACACAATGTTGATAAACATTACGTGACCGAATGTGATCCAAATTGATCAGGTTTGACCCACTGAAATTAATGTTTAAAAATTAAAGAAATTTAGTCTTTAGTTATGCAAATGATGGGAAATGCCAGTTATTTTATGCTAGGCCTCTAGTCTTCTAGTCCTCTAGTGCTAAAGGCATAATTTGATTACAATTAATTATGCATTTATGTATGCAGGATTATGATTAATTGGATTGCATAGTTGCCCATTTATTAATATGAACAAAATCATATAGACTAAAATCAGATTGACATTTGTAAACAGTTAATTTGATCTGAATAATGTCTAATTAATATCTCTTAGTTTTTATATTTGAAAAGTTTCCTAGATAAAACTATATCTGATTCTAGTATACCTTATATCCAGTGTATATTGGCTTAAATGCTGCTCTCACTGTTCAAAATGTAATCATGGAAATTGCATTTCAAACCTTAATGCACAACGAGGTATACTTAATTTGATGGCAAAATAACCACGTTCATCGATCACTTTTAAAGTTAAATTGCACAGACTTTCTGACAATATAGAAAGTTGCAAATATTATTACATATTGTCTGACACAAAGGCACATTTGACATTTTTCATTCTTATTAATACGACTTTTCTATTACTTTTCGCAACAAAAAACTTACACGACATAATAAACCAATATTTTATCTACTTTTTTGTGATAGGCCTATGTACAGTAAATCGAAAACATAGGTACTACAAAGTAAAATTAACTTGAAAAATTGTAAAATGCATACTGTCAAATTTTATTGCGAGTCACTTTTTGATTTAAATTGCCGCAAGTAGCCTATCAAATTTGCATTCTTAATCAACATTTTGTGTTTTGAAGACAACCACTTTTGTAAATTATATAGCCTATTCAAAACATATGTTGACATTTGAATGAAGCGACGTCTCCAATTTAATATAATAGCCTTAATAATGGTCTAATTTCTTGAAATCTGAATACATTTATGGGTTGTTTCCATATTCATGAGTTATATTACGGAATGTATGAATAAAAAAAACTACAATTGCAACCATTCAGACGCTCACGGGTAAGTTTTCAATAAAATTCAATCAAACTGCAAGAGTATTTAGATGTCAAGTAAAAAAGAATCCAATTAGCAAGACTGAAAAAGAACAACAAAGCCATGGGATAGTAAATCACTGCAGTCAAAACCTGGTAAAAAAATATATAGGGCCTACGTATATACTCGGAAATCCCTTGGAAATCAATTTCTTGTTGATTTACTTCTGTGAAGCATAAATTCCAAGTTTCATTCCTTAAAAAAATCATAACAATTACTATATGTATAAGGAATCGATTATTATTGCTAATATAATTTTATGGTTTTGTTATATATTGATATACGTTTAAAATTAATTTTAATGGAAATTTAGTTAGAATATATGTGTAAATCCGGGACTTCATGTCGGCCATTACACAAGTCATATAGTTTTTGGTGCAACATATGATTAGTGCAAAAGATTTTTATTTCAATTAACGGTTTGGTGATTTTTTGCGCATTTTAAAATGAATTACAGTGATATACCTGCCTATGGTGGAATACCGTGAATTAACCAGGAAAACTTTCCTCCATATAGAGATTTTAATTTATGAAGTCACATTTTGCACAATACACATATTTTTTCCAGCACAAAGAGGTTTTTTTAAAAACCATTAAATCATGATGTAAATGGTTCAGAAAAGTCAGATTTTCCACCATAGACAGGTTTATATCCAGCACCGATGTTTTTTATACCGGCCAAAATGCAAGAAATAAAAAAATCTGGCAATATTATATCAATTGATTACATGATAACCGCAAATAGGAAACTTATTTATTGCAAAAAAGTATTTTCCATTGTTCGCTATAGTGAAAAAAAGGCAGAAATAAGGGAGTAGCGACACTGCGGCAGAAATAGGCCTAAATTCGAACGTCGGAGATGTTCACCGCCACCGCCAGGTGGCGGTTGCGCGCTCCGGGATCCGCCCTCTGCATCGAGAATCGAGAATGGCAGCCAGAATCGGCGCCATGATGGCCGCTGCGAAAAATCGCACCGATCGCCGCCTTTTACCGAGCGCCACGCTTTCACGGTCGCCGTAAAGTGCGGTCAAATGGTGGCGACCGACCGGTAATCTGGTCGGCCGCACGTTGTAACAACGTTGGAGCGCGTGAAAGGAGCGGATCGCAGTTGTTTGCTGCTTTTTTGTTGGGCCGTTGCCATCGACGCAATCGGCAGCCACCACCACGATGAGCAGCAAATTCCGAGCAAGGGCGCTGGACGCCTCCAAGCCCATGCCCGTCTTCCTGACGGACGAATTACCCGACCTGCCCGATTTCGCGGCCATCAATCGAGCCGTGCCGCAGATGCCAAGCGGCATGGAAAAGGAAGAAGAATGCGTGAGTTTCTTCCCCTAAAATCCCGCGACATGACAAAAGCGCCATTGCTGAAAGAAGCAATCGAGCTGCAGTGGTGTTCGATAAATCCCTGAATATAGCCCGTAAAACCCCTCGCGATCGGCCCCACGTCTTTATTTCAAGTAAATAACGTCCCAATGCATCTTTGCCAGCCCGAAAAATCTATCTATAGCGTTCGAATCGCGAAATGTAGCCGTTTGAAACGCACAGTCACGTGACTGGGATGTTGATGTCCGCCATGTTGGTTTTTAGAAACTCGACTTGGCGATGTTCTTCGCCGCTTCCCGTGACGATTAAAGTAACGGATTGGGGTTTTGGGCACGGTTACGAGGCCGGGCAAGCCGTTTCGGTGGTTTTAGGACTGTTTTCGACGGTCGTCACGCGTTTTTTCCGCGGGTTTTTACTCCGAAATTGGCGATTGTCGTTCGGTTGTGCGGGACGGGACACCGTGACGCCGCCTCGATCTCGACCGGACGATGTGACGCTGCCTTTGTGCCGCGGGCAACGTGACGCCACGCCTTTTCACATCTTTATTTTATAGACGTTGTTTATTACGTTTCGTCAAGGTTTCCTTAAATTAACTGGATCGAGTGGTATACTGTAACATTATGTTATACATTATTTAAGTATTTTAACTTTAGAAGTTCTATTACATTGCAGTTGTGTGAACCGTGTCTCGGCGGTAAGTCGGCGGCGTCACGTTGGCGCACCGTGTTGTGGGCGAGTTAAATATTTTCTTTACAGTCCTTTTATTACAGGCAATGAATGGTTTCAACAATGTGTTATTTGTATTTTTCCTGATATTTTACTCTTATTTTCATTTTTTTGTAGGTTTATTTCTGTAACAAGTTTCCATGGCAGTGACGGCCCAATGATATTTCAACTTTGATGACCATATATGAAATTGCAAATGCAAAATTGTCAACATTCTTTCTCGTGTATATCAGTATGTGGTAATTTGGTAGAAGGAGACAGGTATTACTTTGTTATTTACTTTACTTTTTGCAGGTAAATTGTGGTAAATGTTCAAACAGAAACATAGATTTTGTTCACACTATATTCATTGTAACATATTACATACACATCTTACACAGTTTTCACGCAGAAAATGGTGCCAAATTGCCACATATGTGCATTTTCAATGCCTTTCAATTTCAAAGTCGTGCACGGTCTTCGCATCAGCTCTTCATTTAAAGTATGAAAGTACTAATGAAAGGTATATAAGCTTCACTTACTTTCGCAAAGACTCCCATATTGAGAATGTTTCTCAATTTACCATGAAATTAATTAAAAGTGAATGCATCTGTTTCCTGACCGCGTCAATCACGTACACCGCAATACCATTAATCCCACCGTATCCAGAGGTAATTGACTATTGATGTAAGACTGCACTGCAAAGAACTAACTAAATGACCATTAACCTTGAGGAGAAAAACAACTCCGTTTCGATTTATTGATTGGTGTTCAAAGCCACTTGAGCCGCGGTTTCCCCCGAATCGATTCGAACGCTGACGTGTCCCTTAAAGTTCCCTTCCTTCCATTCTTGTACGTTCCTATAGTGCTTTTGCAGGTAAGGTGTGTGTGTGTGCCCATCTCAAGATGCTATTTAAAGTAGTGGACGTTGCTAAATAAAGAAAGTGGTGGATTGAAAATTATATTTAGGACCTGTTGGCGAGACTCCAGCACCTGGTTTTAGATGGGGTATTTTTTGGTAGTTGTAAGTTGGAAGTCTGAGTAGTAATGGACACGTGTTTTGTTTGTTTTTCTTCTTTTCTTTTGGGGAAATTGACAGGAGCATCACCTTCAGCGTGCCATGTCTGCTCAGCAAGCTTACGGCCAAACGGGCGACTTGGTCATCCCAACGCCGGAAGTGTACAATTGCATCGAAGACTTTGAAAATATCTACCCCAGCGATTACAAGATTCCCAGGCAGCTAATACACATGCAACGTAAGATATCGTTTGTATCTAGCCCAAAAAAAAAAAACTTAGTTTTGTATTTAGACTTGTTGTTCTTCTTTCTAATTCAGCGTTCGGAGTGGAGCACGATGTGCCCGATTACGACTTGGACACGGAGGATGAATTGTGGGTGAACCAACAAGCGAAGAAGATGGCCATAACCCCTATTCAGTTCGAGGAGATGATGGACCGGTTGGAGAAAGGAAGCGGTCAACAGGTTGGTTGCTCCTGCACGCGTTGATGAAATGATTAGCGCGAAGCTGAACGCGAACGTTTGATGGCAGGTTGTCAAGTTGAAAGAAGCGAAGCTGTTACTGAAGGAGGATGATGATCTTATCATTGCTGTATACGATTACTGGTTGAACAAAAGGCTGAAGACGGTGAGTAAGGTGACTGGGCTCTCGGTACAGCGGTTCTAGACTTAATCGGCTGGTGTATTTGGTGTCAATGCAGCAACATCCTCTCATACCTCAAGTTAAGAACGAGAAGCGGGACGGCTCCACGAACAACAACCCGTACGTAGCTTTCAGGCGACGGACAGAAAAGATGCAAACAAGGAAGGTTAGTAGGAGATCCCAACTATTCTGTTCAGTTCTGTTAACATTATGTATAATTTGAAAAACTGATCAAGTTTTATATGATATTTGTTTTTAGAATCGGAAAAATGACGAGGCTTCCTACGAGAAAATGCTCAAACTTCGCAGAGATATCAGCCGAGCTGTGTAAGGATATCCAAACCAGTTTTAAAATCTTCAGTTAGTTCCAAGTATTTTTAATTGATTTGAGTTAATAAATAATTTTGTTTTTGCGTAGTACACTCTGCGAGATGGTCAAACGGCGAGAGAAAACAAAACGGGAACACATTCATCTAATGATTGAAGTATACGCTAAAAGGTGCATTTTTATTTCATTTATATCATCACGCAGAAGTTCTGTAAGCATGTGTGGTGTCGTCAGAAACCGACTTGTGAGCGGGAAAGTTGATTACAAATTGTGTACGTTTCAGATATCAAATCGGGGATTTCAGCGGTCAGATCCTCGCGGAGGTGTCGGCTTTGAGGCATCCTCGGCCCTCGTTGGTGTCGGTGAGCAACGCGGCCAATCAGTACGCTATGAACAAACCGAACGAGTGGACGAGCAGGCTGAGCAAAGCGGACGCAGCGCCTCGCAAGAAGCGTGAATACAAAAGACGGAAACTGAAACAACAGGCGCAGCAGAGTAACGCGCAGATGCAAGCCAACTCACGCTTCGTGGACATCGACGGTTACGGCATCAACGCCAGCTCGGAGGAAGAGACCTTCTCGGCGGTACGTGTACGTGTTAACCGCACTACGATATACGACTCGAGCGATACGTCACGGACCGGTCAGACTTCCAATGTTTGTTTCGCTTTTTGCAGGGGGCTTCTCCTTCGGAGCAAGAGGATGAGAACGATCCGGACGGTGTGTTCGCGTTCAAGAGGAAGAAGCACTGTAGTTACCATGCGGTGATTATCGACACATCATTGTGTTTGTAGAAAGTTGATGTGCTTGTATTGAGGCGAAAACATTTTGGAATTTAGCCTATCGTGGGAAGCATGGGCAACTGGCCGTGGTGCGCACCCGAGGAAGGTGGGCTCGCCGACAGGAGGTACCGGTACTGCCTCACGTCCCTGTCCGTCCCGAGGCAACGGTGCGTTGGCTTCGCGCGGAGGAGGATAGGCCGCGGTGGCAGGTGAATATTACGACTCCCATTCGGCCTGTTGAATAAAACTTGAGCTAAAGCTTCTCTCCTCGCGAGACGTGGAGCGCATGCTCCAAGCAAGAATCAGGTGTATGAAATGCAGTCCTGAGTATTAACTAAGAATTTCCTCATTATCTTGCCAGTAACTACGGTTACCCCCATCTGCTAATTAACTAGAATATCTTCCTATAAGGATTCAGCTGTGGGAAACATGATGAGTGTGCATTATAAATGCTCGCTCTGTAACCCACGTATGGGTCCGTGGGTTAACACGCTTGCGTGCGAGATTAGCGATAGGTGGTGGTTAGAACAGACTATATGTGCAGCCGCTACATGATCTTTGAATGCTAGAATCCTGCTGGATCGCGCGTGGACACCTCTCGACGACTGGTGGCCGGAGTTGGACAGCACGAGAACGGCACCGAACGGGTTACAAAACGCCAACGAGTTCGTGGCCGAGATCCGAAACGATTGGTGGGTTTGGCTCGTGCCACTAACTGCCAGTGCGGCAAAAGTGCTAGCTGTGATTTTGGTGGTGCAGGCTCCACTTCAGGCCTCAGTCTCCTCCTGCCGTCGACTCCTGCGCCAGGACCGGGTGCGGTAACGGTGACCCGCTGGAGTTCAACGTGGAGAGCTTTCAGTCGCATCAGGAGGAGTTGCTGGAGATGCAGCGCAAGCAGCTGGAGAGGCTACGACAAGATGTCCATTGCGCGGTGTCTTCCGGATGCCACGCGACCCTTTCCTCCGGCTTCTCTTCTCCTTCCGCGTCGTGCGCGCTGTCCATGCGAACGTTCCCATCTTCATCGTCGTCGTCATCATCGTCGCATCCCAATCCCTCGTGTTCATCCAACGTTCCAGCGTCCGATTCGCCATCCTCCTCCGTTAACCCTCATCATCATTTCACATTGGACTCGGCCAGCGCGCAGTTTGCAGTGTCGGCTGTCGTCAACGCCACGCAGGTGTCTGGCCTGCTCAGCGCCAAGAACTCTTCCGCTAGTCTACCTGTGTCGGTGTCGGCGCTGGTCGCCAATGGGCCCACGTACAACTCCACGCTCGCTCCAGGTACGTGATGTCTTAATTAACCATCTTCAAATTTAGGAACCTGGTAAATCCAAACTCTAGCCTTGAAATGCCAGTCAATTTTTCACGCATTCATATGCCTGAAGTTTATTTGTGTTATTTGGCCTTTAAAGCTATTCTGAAGAATGTCGTAGTTTTAGTTTTATGTATCCTTCCAGCAGTTTTAATGACACATTGCCTTACAAAACCGTGTCAGTTCACCTTTATGTTTAGTTATATATGAATCTGGGATTGGTGGTATTAATTTAACGGTTTTGCTACGCAGGTGCTGAAGTGTCTGGAATGGTACACCGTCACGCTGCGTTGGCTAACAAAGCCGTGTCGCAGTCGTGGCACGTGGTTACGTCAGAAGTGAAGCAGAACAACAGGACACCTGTTGCCAGGTGAGGTGCTAGCTTGTTTACCTTTCATTTACTATGATGAAGAGTATTTCCTCCAAAGATGAGAACAACATTAGGCACCTGCAGCAACCACACTTCCGCTAATCATTTTGGTTCCGTATCCAGGGTACACTGATAATGTTCTGGTTAGCAGAACTTTGTGGTTTTGGGTACTGTAGTGATGAAGGAAGTTTGATAGCTGCACAGGCATTGTAATGTTCTTGTTTTTTGAGTGCCGCTTGAATTTTCAATCTTGGTTGGTTTGAACGCGCAACATGCCGTGTGACGTACACGTGTTTTTAGCCAATCTGTCTATCCATTCTGGGTTTGCAGTGACAATCAGGACGAGAAAACGAACCGTAAAGTGAAAGTGGATAGTATATTAAATGAAAATTCACTACCGATGGAAGTGACTTGAGGGAAATGTAACGCTTGAGTACCGTGGATCTGATTGGAAGGCCCACTAGATGGATGGATGATACGTGGCCATCTAGAGGAACGGGTTCCAGTGTCTGCGCTCGTCAGCGAGTACCGAGCACCCGCGGCGCGTGAGGTTGCGTACCACCGCAAGTTTGGCCGTTGCGCACGTGGCAAGAGATTCGCCCACCGTGTCGTTAACCGTTCAAATTTTAGCAGTTCTCGTAAAATGAGAAAGAGAGAAGTTACAAAATTAAGGGTCACTTAAACGCTGTCCGTCGTAGAGCTTCAACGCTGCACTTGGATTTGCTGAGTAACTTGCAGTGCATCTTTTTTTTAAAAAAAATGTGATGCTTATAAAAGTAAGAGTCTGAATTTGGTTGGTTGGTTCAAAAGAAAGATTGTTCATCTACGGTGCAAGTTTGTAACGGTTTTGAATTGACGTGCTTGTAAGTAGCGCGCGGTCATCGTGTCCTCTTGACTACGGTGCAATGGGTTGCTAGAAGACGATTGTAAATGTGTTTGGTCACGCGTGGTCGGTCTCTTATGCGGGTGCTCGTCTTGTTCATCGTCATCATGGGCCGAGTTGTAAATATGTATCGCATGTGCGGAGGTGAAGAATTTGGTGGTTACTCATTGTCTGAGTGTTCGTGGGGAAACGTGTCAAAGGCACAAAACAGAAAACAAAACACGTGTTTATACGCTTTGCCTGTTGGCCAAATTCATCGGAGACGGTGTGCAGTTCGTGTAAATGTGAGACGTGTGCGGGTGACAGCCATCTTGGGTTGGGGTTTCCTTAGGGGGCCTTGTCCGAAAACACACAGGCCCTGACTCTCCATCCTCAAGGATTCTATTCATTGTACATAGATGATCTTTAGTCCACATTGAAATAAAATTTCTGACAAACACAGAACTTGGTGCGTTAACGAATAAGTTTTATTTATACATCGACATGAGTGTAGATGTTCTTTTTAAAATATCATACGAGATTCGTAAAAGAAATACAAACACCGTATTCGAAGTGTGGTTGGATACAAAGGAGGACATATAGAGAAAGATCTGCTGAGTATATTAGCAATGTAGTTTAGTGTAAGAGAAACTTTTCGGTGTTGAGTATATTGGGAATTGAGCGTTTCAGATAAGTTGGCAAAGTTAGTTTTTAGGAGAAATTTGTGTGTGGAAGTTGTGTTGTTTTTTTTTTGGCAGGTAGGAGCGGGCAAGTGCTTCGCACTATACATGGTTAGTTGGAAGTTGGCCAGTGTTTTGGTCCCGTGGTGACGTCACAGCACCCCACTTATACCGCCATTTTATGACGTCACTTGTCTGTCATCTAGAAATTGGGAAATATGCATTAGTAACATTCTTCCAATACCTGTATTGTGATAACATATATGAACATTTGTGGTGATGCAAGAGATAAGATGAATACATATAAAAGCCACCCCTTAATTGTAAGCTTCACTGCACCAAAATCCTTAAACCATTTCACTAAATTTTCAGTTTCAGATAGATGTTTAAATTTTGAACTTCTTCGGAAATATGGGGTGATTTTGAACATTGTACTGAATTAAGTTTGAAGTTTGTTCTTTCTGGGAGAAGAATTGTAAAAAGTTGGAGAAACTGGCAGCAACCTTGACAGATTTAGTGAGAATATTTTTTAATCCTTTCGTTTTCTTAGTGATTTTTGTATTTGTTGCCAGCGGTGTTATTTTTAGCATCTGATGCCTGAGTGACCCACATGTAGACCAGAAATTCAAATTTGCCTCATAGATAATTATTCATTCTGTTTTTGCAATTTTGAATAAAAATTCATTCGCTTTCTCCCTAAATTTTTTGAATCAAGTCTTTATAATTTCCTTATAGCTGAGCAATTTCAGTTTTAGTGCATTAAAATGGCAATTCATTTTTGTTCATACAGTAGTACTACATGTATCAGGAATGTGCTTTTGTAAAGTTAGTTATGGGGTTTTAAATGTAGTTTGATTTTTGGGAAATTGTGTGGAGGGAAGTCGGTGCTCTGCGGCGGCCATATTTGGGGTTGTAGTGGTGCTATTTGCGATCATGCTAAAGAAAGCTGGTGCAAGTCACGTGACTTCAACTCTCGCTTGCATGGCTAGGAATGGGGTGCATGCAATGCAACACACAACCAGAACACATCTCCAGACCGAAACTAGAAAAGAATGCAAACTTGCACCACTTTTATCCTTCCATCTTGCATACTGGTAGTAATTTCAACATTTGGAAGTAGGCCTATACTACACAGTACCCCCTAAATAATAATAATAATGCAGGGTTCATACAACTCAGGGAAACCTGGGAAAATGGTAGACAGATTGGTATAAACCATTGAATGAAATCAATGGTTTAAATCAATATTTAAAAACTTAGACTGAAATAGCAACAAAGTTATATGTGACATAATCAGGACTGTTTTCCTTATTTGAAATTCGTGACAAGGTTTAAATACTAAGTTATTATATTCTGAATTGTGTGTTTGAAATTGTAATGCAGCCATATTGTAATTTCCTGTTGAATAACGTGGCTGTGACGTCACTAGTTCAATGTGCAAATATTTGAATTTGAGAAATTGCAATATCCGCTGTTTGATGATGAGTCAATGTTGTTGCATTTCTGGTCTTTTTAAGTGGAAATTGCAAAATTACATCGTATACAAACAGCATTTTCAGTCCAAATTGGGTAGCATGTCTCACATCAATTAAGACCATTTGTTTAAAAATGTTCATTCGGTAAATATTTAAAATGTAGAATTATTTGTTGTTGTTGCATAATTTAAAGGAAGTTTGCAACCTGATTACAAAATCACCAATGTCATTGTTATAGTTTAGGGAAGACCTTAACCCAGTGAGCTTTTTATAGACAATTATTGAAGTTTACATGCTTGTTTCTGTTTGTGTTTTTTGAAGAGAAAAAAAAAGGTGTGATTTTTGTCAGCATTGAACCGAGATGTTTTGTTTTATGATTATAATTAAGAGGTTGTGAAGTAGATCTATGGACCGAAACACTGAGTGGTCTGTGAAAGAGAGGTAAGTGGTCACAGGTCAGTGTAATGTACGGAAGAAGGTGTTGTTTTAACTTTTTTCTCCATTTATTAACATCACTTTTTACATTTGCAGGATTTTCCAAGATTGCTGACCAACCAAAAAGATGAATGAAACTTTTTATTTACACACCTATTTCAAATTCCAGCTTAATTTCTTCGCACTTCCGCTTATTCTTATTCTACCTTTGATGTATAGTTTAACATACTTGAATGTGGGAAAAAGTTTCATGTATATTGGTAGTTTTTTTAGTCAGATTTTTGTTGAACTTCATATTTTATTCGTTACAATTTTACACGTGTTTATGTATGTACGTATATTGGTTGTAATTCCTTGTTGTAAATTTGCAAAATTCCGTTATATTCTTTCAAAATAAAATGTGTTTATAATTAAAATAATATTGTAATATTATTATATAGAAGGTCAACTATTTTGGGATACTGTATTTGAAGCTGAACGCCCTAAAATAATATTAAAATATGTATGAAAAAGTAAACTGAAAAATATAAAATCGCACATTGCACAAGTTATTCCTTGGAAAATAAAAGTAAATAAGTGATATATAATATTAAAAATTGTTGACAACAATGCAGTTTAAACGTTTTTGAAGGCTGTGCTGCAATTGAAAAAATTGTACATTTATTTTGCAAACACAAGTTTATTTGTAGCAAATTACAACGTAAATAACGAACGATCCCTTCACTGAAAATCGATTATCAATTTGTTGTAATTACAAAAGAAGTTCATATTAGAAATTAAGGGGGAAGCCGGCTCAACAACCTGTTCGTCTCGACAGACGGCGCTTTGTACGCCGATGTTATGACGTCACGATTCCATGTTGCCGTTAGTTCGGTGTCGGATTCCAAGCCGATGAATGGCAGCCGAACGCCAAAGGCGGTGCCGGGGGGCGTGGCCAACGGATGAAACGTTTTTTTCTTCCCCTCCCATCGCTTCGTCTGCCTTGGAACGCCGTTGCCCATATAAGGAGCGGGAGGGCGGTCTGGTCACGTGACCCCAACCGAGTTACGTATATAAGCAAAGACGCATTTTCCGCCGATCGACTCATTCGTCTCCAACCGAGCTTTACACAAGCGAGCTTGTGCTTTATATAACAGCCATCTACAACTACTACTACCCCGCAAGGTAATTCCTATTTTCCATTACGATATTTCTTCGTTATAAACCAGTTTCTAAACATTAAAAATTAAATATTCGAATAATTTTAACGCCGCCATTTTGAATGAGACGATTTTTTTAAACCGAATTTCCGACTCGCTTCCACCTTAGGGCGTTTACTTTTCTTTATAAATTAATGAGTAACATTTAAAATAACCAGCCTAATGTTCTAATGCATATTTATAATATTTATTGGGTTTATATTCGGCGAAACTTTTCCAGGAAAATTCGATCGATTGAAAATGATCGATTATAAAGCTAAAAATATATGACGTTAGGTTTGTCTGGAAGTATTGCGGTAGGATTTTTATAAAATAGGGGAAGGAAAATGTAAATTCACCGACATCCTGTTTGTGTGAGATGAGTGTGTGGCAGGGTTCATAAGGGGGAGGTTGCGAAATGATGCATTGTAGTTGCCTGGTTGATGGGCGCGCGATGGATGTCGGGAGAATTGGAATGGAACGTTTTTTTTTTAAAAAATTCGGTTAACGTTAGTAACGGCACGACGGAAGTTGAGAAAGAGAAAAACAGGAAGAGGTTTTAACGTCCGAAATTCCGGTCGTGTTCGGTTTAAACAATGAGGTTTAAACTTCCTTTCGAGAAGGGAAGTGGAGATTCGAAAATGGCGCCGTTTGTGTGTGCGCGCTTGTGGACGTGGGCAAGACGGCATGACCATATATGGGCATGAGCGAGCTGCATTCTTTCTCGGTCGAACGTTGCGATCATCGCTTACTCACGTCTGGTGGAACGCCGGCATCGAACGGCGCGTCATTCGAATCGGATTCGGCCGCATTTCTACGATAAAACTCGAATAAAATGGCGTTTCACGTATCCTAATGATAAAATTAACTATCCATCCACATTCTACGTCATTTTTCCTTCATTTTGGCGTATATTTTCATGCAATCCACGCGTCTCAACGTTTAATTATCGCTGTGAACTGCAATGTCTGTTGTTCAAAGGCTTGCTCAAGGGGTAGTTCATCACGAATGTTCCCTTCTGTCCATTTTGGCACATCCTCGGTGTAGATTAAACCAATTAAACGTTCATAAGGAATTTTAGGTACTTTTCTATCGGTTTTCAGGAGTTGAAACGTGGTAAAAGGGCGTGTGTGGCAGGAAGTTTATAAATATAATTAGGATAGTTGATAATGAAAAAGGCAAATCGATAGATGTACAGTGCTATAAGTAAGAATAGTAGTGGGATATTTAAGGGAAATGAGAATATGGTTATAATAGAACATATTTAATTAAGTTTAAAATGATGCTGAGTTAATAATAATTAATAATCTAGGGCTTGATTGTGTAACAACTGTCTGGAAAATGGGTTTGAAAGTGATTAAAATATGGAAGGAGGGCGTTGTGCGAGTTTTAGTCGGTGGTTTCCATTACAGCTGTGTACATTTTAGGCAACATGGCAACTTTCATTTTATAACTAGGTTACCGAATCAGGTTGTGAAGATATATATTTCTGGGCGTGGTTCCCATTTTTTTATTTAAAATATTTTTCTAAATGTTCTTTTCATTCCAAACTTCTACACATATAAATGTCTGGCGATTTTTGTTTTCATTCTATCCCCGAAAACTATATTTCACTTTCATCGATGACAAGTTCATTGTTGACTGTATATGACAAATAATTCAGCGTTATTTTTCCAACACGCGATGTACAACAATAACAAATGAAATTGCCAAGTTGCGAAATATGGGGAACTGTGCAGAGTTTTATAACGGAAATGAACTTCCTGAAAATGTTTCCTATGCACTTCTCATTTCAACAAACAAGTTTTAAAATATTAATTTTGGAAAGCTTGGTGATTTTTCGAGGAATTAAGTTGGTAAACAATAGTGGCACATGATCAAATTGACAATTGGTTCAGGTTTAAATTTACATTTAAAATTATTTGAATGTGGAAAATTTGAAACTTTCACTGGGAATGGAAGTTTTTCTTTAAACAAATTTAATTGGGTGGGAACGGTTGAGAAATGTTTTATAAGGGAAATGATTGCACAATACAATGGCATTGGAAACCCTGAATTATGTTGTGAAGAAAAGTTGTAACAATCGTTTTAGGGTTTGGAAATAAAAAAATAATAATAAATAAATGACATAATAGAAACGGATGTTTCGACACCCACTTGTAGAAATTGTAAATAAGCTTCTTCATAGAAATGGGGGCGTTAACCTTTATTTGAAGGAAATTCAATGGTCACCATTGATGACTGCAAAAGGTGTCGGGTTCAAGTAGGTTTAATAAACCAAGGGTCTTGTTTTTTTTAGTTATTTCTATCTGATAAATTGTAGCATTTCCTCGTTGAATAATTATTTTTTCCTATGACCTGAATTCAACTTTTCCCCCTGGTGGCGAAATTATCGATTGACCACTTGGCCAAATTGACACAAAGCAGCCGGCGGCCATTTTTTCCCTTTTTTGTTTATAATAATCACATGACTAGTTTTTTTTTTCGGAAACGCCCCCCAAGATTGCTTTCTCCCCCCAACTGTGAAATTACATCTCCATTTAGTATCCCTATTTAGTAGGTCTATACAGAAATATAATAATAATAAAAAAACGGCGGCCATCTTGTTTTTTTTTTAACCAATGTATCTTTGTTTATGGTTGGCTGAAGATGACATCATTACATGTTAGGACATTGTTGTAGTACTATAGTAGATGAAAATGTAAAACAGTTTTTATGGGGGGGGGGTATAAAACGATGACTTTGAAAATATTTTTGGGGTTTTCTTTTTTTAATAAAAACTCAAAGCAGTTCATTCATCGAACTTTCGTAATGGCCGAATGTGGAAATAAGGAAAAATGGTTGATTGCAGTTAAACCTGTTTAAAGAGATGAATCTGGTAACTACTTAGCTGTAGTTATGCAATTTTAATGTGGAAGAGTTGGTGCACACATATAAATAATAGTTTACAACATTTTGTTGTTTGACCTCGACATACAAATAAAATTGCATTGCAAGTGGAAAGGTGTGGTGACGTCATTTATAATGATGACTAATATGTAGGATTGTGAAATGGTTAACGAGTTTATTTACAACTGAATTCTAAACCTAGTGAAGAGTTTATTTAGTGAATCAATTTGAATCCAGACTTGAAATTTTTCAGTTTATTCATTTTCCTTACATAACTTCATTCATAAAACGATTCACAAAGGTTTTCTAATAAAGCTATAAATTTCTGAGCGCCCTCTAGTGGTACAAATAGGAATGTACGATTTCAATTGGATTTTTTTGAATGTGTGATTGCAATGAAACATGTGGGTGATAAATGGATAGATGGATGGATGAAGGGAAAATGTGAATAGTGAATGAATTAATAGTAATGAAAGGGAGAAGGTTTGGATGAGTGATGGTGGGAGGAAGGGGGGGGGGCGAGAAAGATCGGTTACAAGGAACATGTGCTGTTGCAGGGGTCACATTTGGTTCAAACTAAAACATTACCATTTTAGGCAAAGTGTGCACTAGCTTGCGAGCTTCGCAGACGAACACGTGACTTAGCAAGTACTTTTTTGCTGCTGTTACAGTTTGTTGCCTCAACCCCCCTCGAGGCTTAATTACAACAGCACTTAAATGTTAGGTTTCATCTCTATCTCGTTTCATTGACCTAAATAGGGCCTTGACTGTAAATTACATATAAAGAAAGAAAAATGGCTCCCTTGCTGAGTTGTTTTAAATATACATTCATTTAATATGTACGAATTCAATTTATGCAACGGTCTTCTCAATTTTTTCTTATAATTGCAGATAAAAGATGTGTGACGACGAGGTTGCAGCATTGGTGGTGGACAATGGGTCCGGTATGTGCAAGGCTGGATTTGCTGGTGATGATGCTCCCAGAGCTGTCTTCCCATC
>JAQIWR010000699.1:0-17917 GCA_034695945.1 Glomeris hexasticha
TTCAGGATTTTCAGAAATTTCATGATAGTAGACACCCTGTAATACTACATATCTCGTTCTGAGGACACTTTGGTCACAATATGGTCAATCTATGACCAAAGGCGACTTCAATTTTGTCCCTCTAGTGGGGACAACTGTAATAGCAATGAGCTATATAACCTCATTGGTAAGCTCATTGGTAATAGTATACATGTATGGAACAGGAAGTAATGTCACAGTGCTAAACATATTTGTCTAGATTTTTATAAACACAAATTCTCAACAAAATACTTTTTTTTTCAGAAAAAGTGATTTTTTACATAATTGACAAAAATATGTTTGTTCGTTGTTGGATACCACGTGGCTCCTGCTATGCCCACCCCTCCCCCTGTGAGGCCAAATGAGGCAATTCCTTGTACCCCTCCCCCCTCTAAAGTCGACACGAGGTTTGTGCACGATCCCTCAGCGGATCGATCTGCTGTATATTCCATTGTTTCAACTCGCAAAATTTGCATGTCGTTTAATTAGTTTGGTCATTCTGAATGTAATATATTACAATTTGAATATTCAATTACAAAATGGACATTATCAAGAGACATTATTAGCTAATATATACAGGCCGGGTACAATTTTTGACACCATTTAAAAAACAACCCAAATACACTTTATTGGACACAAAATCAGCGCACCTCTACGATTTCTGCCCGTACATATGGCCACTGCAACATGCCCCCGTGCCACCTTCCATCACGAAGATGGCGGCTGCACCATCCCACGCAATATTTTTTCTCCTATTCCGCATCGCTGATCCTACGCCCATCGCTGATCGCTCCCAAAAACCGAAAATAACCGAAAAAAACCTAACCTGACCTAACCAAACCTAACCTAACCTAACCAAACCTAACCTAACCTAAACTAAACTAATCTAACCCAAAATAACCTAACTAACTACACTGCACACGAAAATGCAAAACTGGTTTGGCGATCAGCGATGGGCGGAGGATCAGCGATGCGGAATATGAATAAAAATTTTGCCCATCGCAAAATGCATAGCGATATTGCGCAGGCGCAGAGAGCACTGGTTGTACCCAAGGTGTTTGCTGGCCGCGTTGCTGGCTGCTTTGCGCATACGGTACGAATCGAGGTACGATCTGATGCCAAAACATATGTCAAAAGCACAGCCAAGATTGTACAAATTGCTGCTAATCCGCAGTTTTTAATTTCATTTGCTTTTAGAAATCATTTGCGGGGGTAAAAATGTACCTCGCTTCTCGTCACGCGACCAGCACGCGATTGGGTTACTGTTCCGGGTGGCGGTGACGTCACAAAAAATAGCCATTTAGCACCAGGGGGCGTCGTAGGCATTTCATAATTTCTTCATTATTTTCGGGGACTGCTGCTGCTTGATGTCCGAAACATTGTGCAACATCTGATTCATCAAAACACCACCAGTGAAATATATCCTAACGTGTTGTTGTTGGATCAAGTGATGGTCTCATTGCTGGTCAAATAACGCGATCGCAAAGAAGCAATCAGACATGGAAAGGCGATAATTACACTAGTAATCTATGTAAGTGGTGTCCACATAATCATTCGGTGCTCTAATTTCCTCCACCTATAATTAAACGAATTATACCCGTATATTTTATACATTAATTTATACTTATCGACTTAATTATGATGCAGCTATAAGTGTATTTGTATAAATGCACTATTGCGAGCTAGAAATATCAAATATAATGGGACTTTTTCAACGCCCTATATATTAAAAATGACGACGAAATTTAATGGGAATGAATTATTAAACCCTTCTGCATTAAAGAATGTCAGACTATAGAATTTGCTCGGAGACCAGTTGGCTGTTGGCAATTCGCCAAAATTAAAATGCAATATTTCTCTGTACATTTGCGATAACCCATATGCTGTATAATACTTGATAATACTTAAAATACAATATGTAAATATGTGCTTTATTCTATTTTGATTCTATTGACAGACACTGAAAGAATATACCATTCAAAATGGAAAAATTCGCTGTGGACTTGGATAAAGTCCTTGATGAATTCGAGCTAGATGAAGGTAATATTACCATGCAGTTTAAAAGTTATATACTATATTATATATGTGTGCTTTTTGCATTGCTTTGGCGCATTATTTTTCAATATATATGCTCCTAATTTTCATTTACAGACCGTGCTTCTGAGTTGATAGCTAACCGGCAGCAGCGGACCGTACTGGATTTCCCCAAGTCCAATGACAACATACGGCAGCAGACATTGCACCGGCCCAACAAACCAATGTTGTTAACCATGGACTTGGACCCAGGGGTAGCATTGGAAAACGTCGACTTGATGGCCGACGCTAACTTTGCCGTGACCATCAAGTCCTCGATGAACCCAATCCCAAAACCAGTGCACGTATGGTCTTCGCAAATTACTACCGAAAACCAAACCGTCGATGATGGCCACAAACTAATTGTTAACGGTGGACAACATGAAGAGGACAAACTGCAACTGGAAAAAGTCATCGAGAACCAGACACAAACTAAGGGTGTTGATAGCGCAAGTTTTGCCGAGGACCTTGAAGGATTACTTATACCAGTCTTTGTCCCGGTGGAAGTAGATGTAGAGCCGATCAACGCATCTAATGTTACCGTATCTACTTCAACTAATTGCGTTACAATAGATGAAGTAGATAAATCTATGCCGGAGAATCAATTTGTAAAAACTGTAGATGTAAACCTTGTGGGGATTGATAAGGAAGTGGAGCAAGAAGCGGAGAAGGTTCAGGTGGTGGAACCATCACCTCTGCCTCAAACACCTGTAACCCTTGTGGGATTTAACAGTGAAGTCGAAGTCACAGATGCTGACGTAGACCTTTACCTAAACGAGTCTGCGCAAACCAGTGAAGAGTACTTTACGCCAACAACCGAAGACACTGCATCCGTTGAAGCGAGGCAGTCACCTTCCGTGTTCGCAACACCTTCTTCCGAAGCAGACAATGTCATTCCTGCTTACACCACCCCCGAAGAACCGAATCTACTGGTTAACTTGGATGTGGAGAACCAGGACCAGGAACAGGAACAGGAACCTCAGCCGGAATCAATAGTTTCACCAGATGATGAAGACGAGGAATTGATGGACGGAGATTCCGGTACGACGCGAGAGAGAAAGCCGCAGCGACCGACATCGCTTCCCTTGCCGAACAAGATAGAGTTGGACCCTGGGGACATGGAGGACTACGAGGACCATCGAGAAAGTCCGGAAGATCTGGACCAAACATTAATGATGCTATCGGAAGACGAAAGGAATTTGGGTCGTGTTGCCCCAGTGTGGGTGCCAGACATAGAGGCTCCCAAATGCATGGGATGCGATGCAAAGTTCACGGTGATCAGAAGGCGGCATCATTGCCGGGCTTGCGGCAGGGTGAGTTTGGATTTTTAGAATCCAATTGAATCATCAGTGGCAAGCAAAACCTTTCTCTTCCAGGTACTTTGCGCTCAGTGCTGCGGTCTTTTGAGCCGACTTGCGTACATGGACAACAAGAAGGCGCGAGTGTGCCAGCCGTGCAAAGACATGCTGGAAAGAGGTGATGTTTCTCCACACGAATAACCTTTCGGTACATAGCGAAATATCTAAACTGATGTTGTCCTCTAACTTAGTGACCACCTTGGAGGCTGGTGGGACAACACCAGTAAATTGCGTCCAGGGTTCCAGGTCTCCCAATCCAAACAATCCGAGCGAGTACTGTTCCACGGTGCCACCTCTGGAACAGGCCCAGGCATATTTAAACGCACCTCCGCCAAGCGTACTCGTACCAGTTGGAGTGTTAAAGCGCGAAGGTTAGCAACTTAATCCTAGTGTTTATTTGTTGCATGACTATCAGCGCCGTTCCTCACAACGAGGGCGTGGCTTATGTTCTCAGGCAGTCGCCCTCGTGGCGAACCTAAACAGGTCATCTTCTCAGATGGGATCCGACCTGGAGGAGATCTCACCGAGCTGGACGGTGGGGACTCCGAGCCGAGGTTATCTGTGCGACGGCACGGTCGGGTTCAGAGACGGGTCGATTCCGGCAGCGGTGCGTAATCACAATTTGTTTGCATTGCGTGGTAAAATGGCAGCTAGGAAACTAAAACATTAC
The DNA here is from genome assembly GCA_034695945.1 of Glomeris hexasticha. Classification (NCBI taxonomy): domain Eukaryota; kingdom Metazoa; phylum Arthropoda; class Diplopoda; order Glomerida; family Glomeridae; genus Glomeris; species Glomeris hexasticha. The sequence continues at coordinate 4,120 of JAQIWR010000699.1, forward strand.
TGTTGCGTACAGGGTCATTATCCCCAGCCAGGCCACCACGTACCTTGGCATCTCCTCCAGCTCCAAGACCATCAACGCCTGGGTTAGACAGCCCAATGCAAAACACTTCTCCGGTACCAACTTATTTGGACGTTCAGGGCAAGTGTTTTATGTAATTTACCATATCTACAGCCAAAACTATTTATACACAAAATATAATGAGCGTTGACTGTATTTGATAAGTTACACAAATTGCAGAATATGCTTTTGATGGACACTACGATGTGGAACACGTGCTCTCACTGATGAAAGGTTAATTCGATGGCCACACTACTAGATAATAAAATGAATTGTATAAATGCTTGTATTGTCCGCTTTCAGATGAGTCGGCCAAGCCAGTTGTGTTTTTGGTGCATCGCAACTTGCGGCTATTTGTCAAGATAGTAACGAGTAAGCTTGCCGCAATATTGGAGTACTAACTTAATAAACGAACAATGTCAGTGATTTGCTTTGTTTATTCAGTGGACTGTTGCACAAACTGCACATGTTGGTGCTTCACCACGTCAGGTTTGAGTGCAGTGGGTCAAGATGAAGTAATGCTCCTGTTAGAGGTTTTACCAGAAGAGGTATCCATACCAGATGACATCTTCCATTACTTTAACGGATTGTACGAGGATGCTGCGAAAGGTAGCAATTGAAATCGATCAAACTACAGTAGACATATATCCCATTTGATGCACGTCTTGCTGCTAGGGATGACCGTCTCAAACCTGGGTCACACCATCTTCACGCACCCGTTCCTGGGCTCGCGCGACCACGGAGGCTTCCTCTACATTCGTCCTTCGTTCCAGTGCTTGCAAAAAGTGGTCGTTCCAGAGGCTCCGTACCTGGTAGCTGTGCTTCTACAGAAATGGGAAGTTCCTTGGGCCAAGGTGTTCCCCATTCGTCTCATGCTCCGCTTGGGTGCCGAATTCCGCTACTACCCGTGCCCGTTGACGAGTGTGCGGAATCGACAACCGGTCTACTGTGAGATTGGTCACACCATCATGAATTTGTTGGCGGTGAGGACATGGAAGCATCTTGTTTGTTGTGTTCGTAAACTTGTTGTGATAATTAGTTTCCTCTCTGAACAGGATTTTCGAAATTACCAATATATGCTGCCATCTATTCCTGGGATGGTCATCCACATGGAAGACAATCATACGACATTGAATTTCCCTCGAAATCGCTATGATGAAGTATTAAATCCATGTGCAAATGAAAAAGAACATGTACTAATGCCTCGTAATAACATTATATATAGACAATGAAAGCTTTGAACAATGGTGGCATCGATCACGTGCTTGCTCTCGGAGGCAACTTCAGTCTGGAGGCGGATTCTCATCTGGTGTGCATCCAACACGAAGAAGGGGTGTACCAAACTCAGGCCATTAACATTAAAGATCGTCCCCGGAAAGGTAACATTTTCTACATCGGCTTTAATGCGCCATCAACTAACACGAGTTGAATGACTGCAGTGACCGGCGCAAGTTTTGTCGTCTTCAACTGCGCATTAAAGGCATCTTCCGGCCTGACTGCGAAGTCAAGCATAGTAGAGGATGGTATAATGGTGCAAGTGCTTGCGGACACGATGCAGACGTTACGGCAGTCACTCCGCGACATGAAGGACATGGAGATCGTTTGCGGTCCTGTGGGTGCGGAACAACCCGATGAAATAGTCACCATCAGATGGGTTGAAGATGACCGGCACATCAACGTTGGGTACAGATGTTATAAAGATCACTGTAGTTCCTTATCTAGTTCAAATAAATTTCTGAGCCATCCTTTTTGTTTTCATCAGTGTAAGGAGTCCGACGGACGGAATGGCAATGGATGGTATTGCCAGTATTCGGATTCATTGTGGCACTGATTATATGAGTGAACGTCACATGATTCGATGGACCGAAGTGTTCCTCATCCAAACCGATGAACTAACACATAGCCGCCGGTAGTCAAGTTGAAACCGTTGCGCACGGCAAAATACACAGTGACGTGTATTAATGATACTGTATTGTGTTCAAGATCTGAACCAGTGGACATCAGCAAGACGTCTGACTTACTGGCACAATCGTGTTGCATCGCGCTGACACCGCATCTGGCCGACTTAGCGGAAGCAGGCCGCACTAAGATTGGACTTCGCGTCACACTGGATGCAGAGAACGTGAGTGATGCAAAACAGGTCTATGCACAAAATACCATCACCCTAATACCGTTTCTTTCACGTCAACGAAGGTTGGTTACGAGGTAGGTGCAGATGGACAACGTTTACCTACAGGGTACATGAACGACTTAGACTGCGAGTTGGTGCCATCGATCCACCGGGTGGCTTCGGCAGCCCAAGAAGGCCCTCTCGTCCTCGAGCTCATCTTCCACATTTTGGAACACTGACATTGTCCCGAAAGATCATTCCAGAAGTGCCTCGCAATCGCCTTTTGCAAGCCCAGTTGTACACTTTGTACATAACATTATATATACATAGATAGAAGTAATGTCTCGTGTTGGACGTGGATTGCATTGTATTTTAATTTGGCGTTTTATTATTTTAACTTTGATAATTAACCAAGAATGCATTCTCACTAACCTTCATGCATTGATGAGTTCTCCTCTTCCATAGTGTTGGTTGTGGAATTAGACGCAAACTTGTCTCTCGTCTTCTCACGATGGTACATTAACAGTAGCTGCGTAAAATGTGTGAAATGACAATCGTTACTCTCTATCGAAAATAAAGGATTCAATGGCAAAAAAACATGTTTATAGAGTTAACTGGTAATAATCGTACATTACAACGATTGTAATATGGACACAATTACTCCCAATCACTTGGTCCTAGATGTGTGCAGCAGTTATTAACCTGACTTGAACAATGAACTTTGGAGTTTGAACTTTGTGATATGTGACAATCATGCAAATTGGGTTGCAAGAGTCTCGTTTCCAAGAAAAAAATGATCAAACGTTACATTTTAAATATTCTGTCTATAATAATACAGAGATATGTAACTGTTTGATAATATAAACATGTTATCAGATTTACACGAAATTCACATATTCTGATGGAGATGATATACCCATCATGGTTATTGCCTCTTTGGGATAAACATGAAACGTAGAAACTTAAACAGATATTTTTGTGCAGAAATTGCGAAACTTCTGAATATATAATTTGAGGGGAGACAATAACAATATACATTTTTAAATACGTACTTTAGAAGGCCAATTGACCAGTTATTGTATTTTAGAGGTCATATGCTGATATGAAATATACCGCAGGCCACAAAATTCCAATACAACCTCTTTAGCATTTTCACTAATAGCAATTGTAAATTATTAACAGTCATCACATAGTGACAAAGTCACCTGCATATCAACAAACCAAAATTTCTAAATAGAAGCCTTTGCCTTGTATGCGTTGCGGCAGTTTTTTAGTTTTGCTATGTATATCAAATTATGTGATATGCATGATTTTTGATTGCCTTTAATACGTTAAAAGAGGCAAGAATAAGTTCTCATATTGCTAATGGAAACCAGTTTGTATAAAATAACTGATATCCGTTCATTTCCTAGCGGGAAGGCTCCAATTAAGAAATTTATGGTTACAGATTAATCATTTCATTTAACATACATACATACAATATTTCGGTGCATTCTTATTATAACGGCCCAAAAGGGTTACACTGTTTTCAGAAAAAAAGTTTTTGTGATGTCATATTATAAGCAGCCGTTGAGTTAGATTTTTCACGTGCAAAATTATAATTCATATAGTATATAATATTGCTTTATATCTATTGATATGAGCAAGAAATGCCCTTAGAAATTGAGATATGTGATAATATATGATATGATAATTCCCAGAAAACACCACTGGGATCGAACCACACGGTCACAGAGCGAACGGCGAATGGCCACAACCTACATGTCCGATATACTGAGAATGCACCATATTTTGAACAGGTCTAAGTAGAAATAATTTGATTTATATATTAAGTATCAGATGCCAAACGGCCATCGTCAGAATGGTACCGTGGTGTTGATGCTCCACTTGATGTTTTGCACACGTCGCCGAGGTAACTCGTGCTCTTCCTTATAGTGATGGCGGGAGAAAAGGTTATAAGTGCCGTCGTGTCTTTGGCATCTGTATACCTGTCCCTGTCTCTGTATTTCATCCGAGATGAGTGCCTTATAGGAGTCACGGGCAAGGGTTCGTCATCAGAATTGTTGGCGCAGGTAAGGGCCTGTACTCCGAAGCCGAGGACCGCGGCAGCGGTTGCCGTTGCGGTAACTCCTCCTCCCAGCAGAGCATCCCTCTTTGTATCCCTATAATCATTGTCAACTGTCTTTGTCCTGGATGCACAATATTCACTATAAATGTTGCTTCAAGTTATCATTTCCATCAGCATCCATTTCAAACTACCTGTCCATGATTCCATCACCGGTGTTCGGCGGCACTTCTTCATCCAGGGACGAGTTTGTAGAGATAACCGATGTTAAGTCGTCATCATCTGTTGTAGATCCAGTTGCTTCTACTCGAAGTATCTGGACAATACGTGGAGGCCGAAGTTTAAAATGGACATCGTTCCTCAACAGGTCTCCCATCTCATCTCCAAGTTGCTGCATTAGGGTACGCAGTTGACTGTCTCGCTACCAACAACACATCAATTCAATCAATCGGTTACCGTGCAACAATCCATAATATGCAACTTGCCGAACCTCTCTGAGGGTCTTGCGGAAGTGCTGATTCTGCTCTTGGAGACGCCGTAGAAGAGCGGCCGAGTCATCGCCTTCCGACTCGCGGCGCTTCTTCGAGGACTGTTGTAACGCGGCCCTTATACGAGTCTCCGTTCCTTGCGGAAACCTCTTCAACTCGACCAGCTGCAAGAAACAATGTTATGTAATAAGCAAAATGCTGTGGAACCCGACTAGAAACCTTACCTTGGGTACAAACACCAAACACAGGGTGGTGGTAGTGCAGAAAATAATGAAAATGGCGATGATAATGAAAGAGGCATTCTGTTGCTCAGCCAATATGAACGAGATGGCAGCACCCATTACGCACATGATGACCACATTGTACACGCTCATGCCGATGTACTTGGAGTCGTTAAGTGCAGGAATTGACACGTGACGGGTCTCCCATGCCAGGAAGCAGCCGATGACCATCAGTAAACCCTTGTATGCGTAGATGGCAGAAAGGAAGAGAGTCATTCGCTCACTTTTGCAGAACTCGATCTCTGGTATGATCACGATGTCTTCGCTGATGGACGACGGCTGCAAAATCGTGCAAAATCACTATAAATGCTGGCAAAATAACTAATTCCTCAGCAGATGGGATGGATGTTATAAGTAATACCAGAGGAAGGAACTGTTTGGTGGAACGGTAGAAAGGATCGACCGCTTGCCACGTTGTCATTATGATATTGTCGACCACGAGCAACACCGCAACCACGGCGTAAAGTTGGTGATCTGTTATAGCCTGCAAAATGTACATCGAAATTGCACAATACGACCTTGTTTAGATGTTACTTTACAAATTGTTCTTTAAAGAATATTAACCTTCTTGTTCAATTTGATGTTGGTGAAAATGGTGTAGACGCGCCACGTCTTGCTGAACATCGATCCGAATGCCAATGTGAACCCGGACATGAGCACCCAAGCCCTGGCCTTTGTTACGCAGGGAAATATTAAGTCGTTACAAATAAGTTGATATGTACATAGTAAAAGATTACACTACTTACCGAGCAAACATAGGGCAATGAATGGGCACTTGTAAGGTCACTGTCCAACCCGAGCAAGATGACGCTGGTGTAAGTCAAGATGCAGCCGATGATGATAAGGTTATTAAGGTTAGGGCTTGACATTTTGATGTATCGATGGTTGCGATTCTTCACATTGATGCAGAGGAAGGAGCAGGCAACAAGGATTCCAAGAGCAGCAAGCGAAGCGATGGCCGAGTAGATCGGTACCGACACACGAGTGCGCTCGATCACACTCAGAGTTCGATCTCTAGGTGGATCCTTGCCTGTAGGAATAGCATTTTCTTACTTTCCAGAAACAACTTTACATGACAGAAGCCAAAATGTCTTAATTTAACTGGAATTTTAGCAGATCGAGCGTTTGAAGTCGCGAGTCCAGCTTTAACGCACGATGGAATTTTACGATGAGTGCAATCCTGAGTTTCATGGTGAGCATAAAAAAGGGCGTTTGCTCGTGCCGAAATAGCACTACGGGCTATTACCTCACCGGCTAACATTAATAATGCATGGTTGCGAATCGATGCAAACATCATCCACATGGCACACACGGTCGTAATAAACTAAATACGATGATTATCTTTTGAAGGCGTTAGGGCACGCGAACCATAAAACCGTTTCATGACCATAAATAATGCTGCAATTTATCCCAATCTACACACCGAGCCAACGGATGGGAGCACCTCGGGTCAAGTCCATCAGGTCCTTTACGCTGTCGTACTCCCCGATCGTCACTTCAACGCCACCTGTTCGATAATATATTTATAGTTTGCAACAACTGTCATGTTATCTTGGCAATGGCAGAAAATGGTATAGCAGGAAAACACTTACTTTGAAACTGTTTAATGCGAATGCAACCACGGCGTTCATTGTTGGTGAAGTTTACGAGCCCCTGTAATATGAAAAACCAATGCAATTGTTTATTGTATCTCAGTGGTGTGACTAGAAATAAAGACGGCACAACTCACTGTAACACCCTGAAAGTGCGTGTCGTTTAGGGCCTCACGAAATAGGTCACCCCAGTATTTGTCACGGTATCTGAAGTCTAACACAGATATGGAATCTTCACCTGACTTTTTCAAGTTGTCAGCTACTTTTTTAATAGCCATAGCTAAGGTCCAGACACCATCGTACGCGTAGCCGTGGAAGCGGCTGTAAACATCACCCCGAGCATCATCGTACATGCGTTGATACTGAGCTGAAGTCAGTCCAGAGATGGTCTTCTCATCATTGGTCCTCAGCGGCATCAGATCGGTAGCCAGGTAGCCTTCAAGAGCTTGAGTCAACTGCTCCATTGTGCACTGTACATTAGGATCTTTCCAGTTCCACCATTGTTCCTCGAACATTCCGACAATGATCCACTGATACTTTCGGCCGTAAATTCCCAACTTGTAAGCCTATATATTAGCACATTTGAAACATTTACCTGCTGGTTCAAAATTCAACTTTACACGAATCTTCAATATGAACTACATACCTCGCAGAAGATACCACGAGCCAAATCCTCATCAAAGTTTCCTAGTATTATGCGCACATCTTTCTCCTAAAAATTAAAATTGATATTAATTCCTACAATATGTTAACCTTGCAACTGACACTGCACTTTCAGTTAGGTACCTTGAGCTTCATTAGTTCCGAATTAATTTCTCCAGCAACACTCTGTGTCACAGCGAAGGAAATATTATTGTGCTCCAGCTCTCTCAGTAAATCATTGTGGGCCTATACAGAAATGGAAATAATTTTCCAGCTGTAATTTGTCCACAATAAATAAGGTATCAAATCTGTATAAGCATTTACCAGTGCAAATCGAGGATCTTTCTGGTAGAGAGTTCCAACGCGTGTCCAGTTAAACTCAAGAAGGATCTTAACACGGGGTAAATTGAACCCCACCTCACTGGGTACCATCCTGAACAGATTTGGATATTTCTCTTGGGTGAACATTGGGTGTGTGTCTGCATAGGACAGCTTTAGAATACGCAAAATACAAAATAGCAACCATTCTTTTAATATTTGCCTCCTGCATGTGCATCTGCTTTTTACTAATTTAGAGTATAAACACTAACAATAATATAAAAGCATTGCATTGATTTAGTTGTTTATCAATGGCTGCAAAATACAAAGAATGCGACAGAGGAGGCGTTTCAACGTGTGAAACCCCAGGTGCGTAATGCAGATCGATATATTGAACACAAACAGATATCCTACAATTGAAGAGACTAACTTTAACTTGCTACATGGAATTGTACCATCAAGTGGGGCTATAATAATTCTCGAGGACTAATCTGATCCACTACGTATCTGTTTTTAACAGTTTCTGCTGCATTCACAATGTATTAATTGATCAACGAAGTTATTACAGTCAAACACCCATACATTGCATATACCGCACTCATTGCAGCATGGATAAGTGTCACCCATGAAGCAGGAAGTCATTTTCCAAATACAAGTTCAATTAAACATGCATTCACATAACACGAAGTTAAAATAAATACAATGTAAATTATGGGAAAATCGATTTATATAAATTCAATCACCTGATTGAGTTGCCAGAACTTTGACATCTTAGCCACTGGATCCGTGACAGTGGTGCACGCTGTACCGAATAGAAGCACCTTTACCGGTGGCAGGTGCAGCATGTCGAAGAAGGACTTCATACCAACAGCCGCATCGCACTGAAATCAATAAATTACAGGTGTATACCCATTCATCAAATGTTATATTATTTACAGCTGGCGTTATACGATTACCTCGGTGTTGTTCCTCAACACGTCAAGCTTGTGTCCATCCAGCACCGACGGCTGACTGTTGATGTGAGCCAGTGCCAGTTCCACGGCCGGTAGTACACCTCTTCCTATGCCACCTTCAAATAACTTGCTTCCATTGGGCCCACTTGTGGGGAAGAAGCCGGCTACGACCAGGTCCTCTTTTCTGCTTTCGCATTTGCACTCGTACAATATTAGCAAAAGTAGCAGACTTCTCGACAGCATTCTCCAGAGCGCGTTACGCCGGTACGGCCTGCGGCTTCTTGCCGAAGTGTGCAGTATCGAACCACAGTGTAGCGGAGAACAGTTCACGTATCCCGTATATACCCCCAAATTTATCGATCGCCTTCCGGGAGCTTCGAAGCCAGAAACCCAAGGGGAGTTTGTTCCGCATCCGTTGCCGTGCGCGGCACAATTACCAGGGTATCCATCATGTGCACGATATTTTTTCATCGGGGTAATAAACAAATAAAGCGATCGTGTCAGTATACAAACCCTTGTAATACGAATTGGTGTAAAGCGGTGAATTTTACCATTAAAACATTCATACAACATTGCGTAGCAACGTACGATCGCACGGCCATTCGCAAAATAGCCCGTATATATATACTGAAATTATATGGGAAATGTCAAAACATAGTACCACAGTAGAAAACAATATATATTACGTGCAAATATGCCAGTAATAAAAACCATACTATTTATGGTGTATACATTTTCCTGCATGAACAAAGCAGCTAACCTGGATACTGACGTAAGTAATTGAACATAGACCCGTGTCCAATAATTATAGCCGAATCCAATTAAGAAAAATAAGTAGGAAATTGAAATAAACTCCCTAACATTTCCAGGTTCTCGTGCAAATAAAAAACCTAAATAGCTTTCAGGCTGTCAACATGTAAATATTCATCAGAAGCATTAATCTCAACTGCATCTCCATTATTTGCGCTAACGTAAACTATAAATATTTTCCAGTGTATACTTTGCAACCCTGTACTGTTACAATTAATTTATCAAGGTACTCCGTGTTTTCAAAACATTAATAGCTCAGTTGCCAAGGTAACAGTCGGAGCCGCGATCCGCAACAACTTCATCAGAATCTTGCAGCACATACAGGAGTAACACCATGGTTACCATCTTACATTAATAATATTTATATGATAGTAAATCTTCAAAGATAACGTACAACTGAAAACCAGAATTTTTCCTGGTTATTCCCAATATGAAGATTTTTTATTTCAGGCGACTAAACCATTCTACAGACTCCCCTCACCCAAATCCTAATGTCAAAGAGCATCAGGTTTTTCAATTAAATGCCATCATATATTTCACTAAATACGATTCACAACAGCAGGAATGCTCGCGAGTGAAACATTATTTTAGTTAGGATGACACGCACCACCCGTTGACACCAAAAACAATTGCAACTGATGATAATCAGATGTTATTTCGTCTTTATCATTTACTTGCAAATGGATCATTGACAAAAACAATGTACAGTTCAGGCACTTGGAACTACATCCATCACACTTACAACGTACCATGCAGAATGCTTAGAGTTCATCGTGGCTATCTTCCGCTCCAGGTTTTGTTGAAGAGAAACACGCAGCCGGAGTTGTAAACTCAAACAAGTACTCGCATCTATTGGGCTCAGACACTGCCAGTAACTGATTATCCACTCCACAAGACAACCTGACCTGTTGACAAACAATACACAAACGTTTTACATATTTAAAATGCAACAATGATGCGAGTGACAATATTAATACCTCTGTTGATCTCGCTGGCCCATTCCAGCAATTAATTCCCCGTTCGTATTTCATTTTGCTGTATTTTGCACCATCCTCTCCCGACCACATGCCCCAAGTTCTACACCAATAAGAAAAATTGGATTTTACAAAGCGCAAATACGTACTAATTTATATTAGGTAAATTGGTACCCGAGATTGACTTCAGAACCACCTGAATGAGGTTTTTGAGAAGCTTTAACAAACGGACACAATTTATAGATGTATTCACGATCGTGATATTCGTAGCATTGATCCTGTAACGGCGTGAATTCATCATTTTCACCCAAGTCTACTTCCATGGATATCTCAATGTCCCTGATGGAAACAAACAATCAATTGATAAATAATGTTAACTAATAAATATGTAACACTACATTAGTAGTACCAAATATGACGCACTTAATTTCACGTTCCAAATCTAAATAGTGTGTGGACGAGTCATCGTGTTCTTGTCTAGCCTTTACGGCAGCTAAAACAATGGTAATGACAATAGCTGATATGGCAGCACTTATTAGAATATACATTGAAATGCACTTGCCATCAATTAACGCCTGCGTATTTTCATCATAAATCGGTTTCGTATCTTCCTTTTCTTCACTTTCCGCAGCACCTGTGCCGTCTTCGGGAAATTTTGGCGAATCGCTATTTTTCTCATCGTCTCCTGCATTTTCAATGTCTCCAACCTCTGAATCGATCTATTGAAATAGCATAATAAATGACAATGTTAACAACAGTGAATTATATGCGAGGTTAATTTACCGGATCAGTGTCATCGGAATCTAAGTCCGCCGGAGAATCGGCATCTGCATCTGCGTCGTCATCTTCCTCATCATTTTCCGGTGGTTTGAACTGCTCAAAGGAAATTTCATGCAATGAAAAAATGTACAATATTGTTTGAATTGGTGGGAAATTTCAGCTGCACTCAATTAATCATGTCACGTAACTTTGTAGTAAACACAAAGTTTTCTTACCATACTCTGCCGAGAATAATGAGGCCTCATCAAAATCCAACCCACAGAATGAAATTCCTCCAATGACATTTCTTCTTTTTGATTCATAAAGAACTGAAATATACGTCAAATCACACATTTTCTTTATTCTACTTTGACTGCAAATATTATTATTAACAGTAAACACAAACAGGTTTTTACATATAATATCCTTCAGAAAAATTGATTTTCTTACTACTAGTTCACATAAGATGCAGTAATAGCCAAATGATAGGTTTTTAAATCTGGTAGTCATGTTTGTTTAAAATAATAAAAGAATATTTACTTTAGCTTCTTCATCAGTAACTTCTCCATCACTATTGCTATCGAACACCCATTTCCGCTTAATCTCTTCCAATGATAATCTGGAAAGGATTTAATTGGCAAACAATAAATTTGTGCTTCAACACTGTATAACTACATAAATACAGATGAAATTAGAGGAATTAGTAGAGTAATTATTAACAAACTAACTTTCCATCTTGATTGTTATCCATTTCTGTGAATGCTGCATCCGCTTCACCTTGATCTTTAATCGCAGCATTCTCCTCATTGACTTTGTCTGCAGGAAGCACCAGTGTTTAAAAGAAAAACAGAGCTTGCATCTTCCTATTATAGGAAGAATAACCCACCTTCCTCTGTTTTGTATTTCTCTAAAGCGGCCTTTTCCAGTTCTTCAGCTATGACTTTCAAAGCTGACCGACAAAATTGAAAAATATTTACAAGCCCATATGCACATCTGAAAATTGTTTAAAACATTTAGTACCTTCTTTCTCTTGTTTAACTGCTTCTGCTTCGCTTTTCTGCAGCATCAACTCTTGCAGTTTTTGCTAAAATATTCAATACATCACATATCGGCAAATTGACAAATAAGACAAAATTGTGGGAAGATATTTAATTTTATTACAACCGATCATCACCTTCCTCTCCTCCTTTTTCTTTTTCCCTTGCGCGCTATATTCCTGTCTGATTTGATAACCTTTAGCTAGTAATTCTGACTGTTTTATCGCCTCTTCTCTTGCTTGTCTCCCCAAATCTCTGAAAAGACAACAATAATTATCATCCAACGTTCTTATCACAGTTACAATGAAATTTTACAGGAAGGTATATACGCACTTGCAATTATTTGCACACTTTCTGGAACTGTTGTATTCGTCACTTGCATCGCAGCAATCTGTAAATTAGGTGAAATAACAAATGAATGGAAGAAGCATCGTTCATTTTTATAATTACATGATGGACATGCGCAACGTACTTAAATTAATTAGAAATGAGCTTACCACAAATACCATCGTTAACTCTGGACGAAGGAATATTCAGAGGTTTGTGCCCCGCATTTGTACAGTGGAATACACCATTGGCGCACGCCGATGTTCCTGTTTATGAATTGTTGGTAAAATAAAACAGCACGAAATTATCTTGCGCGAAAACGATTGTCGCGCAATTTTTTGTGTTGCTTACCACGCAAAGCGTGCGAGTCTTGCGATCAAACAATGCGCGAAAGCCGGAGTTTTGCAACTTCATTGCGCGAAATTTATCATGTACGTACCCGGTTCATCGGATCCATCGTCGCAATCGCAATAATCGTCATTTACGTAGGAAAACGGAATTACGTGTGAACTATCTATGCACGTGAAGTCCTGGTTCGGAATGTAGAAAGCTTTCTCTGTCAAAATTATGTTAAAATGTGCGTGATTTGGAAGTTCGGCGTTTTAGGCCTAAATACAGATGACGTTTTTTGACCATTTCCCAAAATAATCGCACTTACTCGTTAAGGAAACTCCTCTCGGCCTCATAACGTCAGCGTGAAGTGTACAAAATAAAGATACAAATATGAAAATCCTGATAATCATCTTGGAACGGACACGATGCACGGTCAACAAGCGCTGGTATGGTTTCAAATCACGTTTTATTATCCAGCAGCCGGTAGCGGTTGCGGTTGACATTTGCGCGACAGATTTTAGGGGTTGTTCAAATATTACGTACGTTACACTGTTATTCAAAACTCGAATTCGCTGGCATACCATGGGCATTTTCTAAATCATCAAACTCGGTAGACGTAATCAAGTTAGCGTACTTTGATATACAATACGACCTTGATTTTCCGAAGCGGAAAATTATTTTTTTCTTTTAAAATAGTAACCCCCTCATAGAGATCACTCAGTGGTTCATTCGAGTGCGCCGCTAGGTGGCGCTTAATGTCTACAGGTCAGGAATGTGATTTGAAATTTCAATTTTCAATGCTTGCAGATTCCACTTTGTGTTTTTATATATAGGACCACTCTTGATATGACTTACATGTATGTTAATATATTTTTTAAATTCTTTTTTGAATTATGACAGGTATATAATTACACGTGTACCTATACACACGAAGATATGCTAATATAATGCATTATATTATATAGGGCAGTGAAAATGTATGCATGATATCGAATACATGTTCCAACTTAATTTTCAGCCATTGAGGGACGTCCATAACCTTCACCCACTTT
>JAQIWR010000700.1:0-17912 GCA_034695945.1 Glomeris hexasticha
TATGCACAATTTTACCACCACTTCAACGGTTTCTCTTCACTGCCTAACCTTGCGGGAATGCGAGTTTTACAAGCAAATGTTTATAAATTTCTTGAAATGTATCAATATGTCGTATTCATTCCAAACTTTTTTTAATCCATCAATCTCAACATGATCTACAACTTTCAAATTGGAACTAGCCTTTTAAATATAACGGCTCAAAAAATACAATTTCAATAACCTTGAAATTCTTGATCAAGGTCACTAAATATGCCATAATCGGAATCATTGCAGTCAATTACCTATATGGTTACCAAGTTACATTTGCCATATTCCTCTTAGTTTCTAAGAAATCTGGGTGGCTCCCTTTCCTTGGGACACCCTGTATAGTATACCAAATTCATTAGCACGCCGTAGATGTATCCCTTACCATTTCTACATTTGAAGTAATTCTCTGCACAACTTGGTGTGGTCTGCGTAGTCTCGGTGGAAGTGGTTGGGGCTTGTGTCCAACCGCAGTCCAATTCATCAGAACCATCACTGCAATCTTTTTCACCATCGCACCTCCACCTGTTCGGAATACAGTGTCCGTTGCTGCATTTGGAATAACCCACAGAGCAATTGCCTGGCTTCCGTGTGGTCACAGCAATGGTCGTTGAGCCTAGCGTAGTCTCCTCAGTGGAAATGTTTGGGGCTTGGGTCGTACCACAGTTCCATTCATCCGACCCATCACCGCAATCCTTTTCACCATCGCACCTCCACCTGTTCGGAATACAAAGTCCGTCGCTGCATTGGGAATGATTCACTGAGCAATTAACTGGCTCCACTGTGGTCGCAGGGCTGGGAGATGTTGGACGTATTGTGGTACAATTCTCTTCATCTGAGTTGTCGTTACAATGCATTATGCCATCGCAACGCCAACTCTTATAAATACAGCCTCCGTCAAGACACGAAAATTTCCACTTGGGACACAAAGATGTGCTGCAGTTTTTCTCATCGCTTCCATCTGGGCAATCACGTTCCTTGTCGCAGATCCATGAAGAAGGTAAGCAAGTGTTTGTGTAAATGCAGGGAAACTCGCCTAGAAAGAAGAACGTCCTGCCAATATGATGACGTCGCCATGGAATGCAACAAAACCAACAGATACAATTTACTGACCTGGTTTGCATACAACAGTCTGGTTGATCTGGTTGATACAGCCAACCTCATCAGAACCATCGAGGCAATCATCATCCAGATCACATTTCCACTTTAATGATATGCAGTTGCCATTGTTGCACGCAAACTGGTTTTCTTTGCATTTTGTATATGTGCAGTTCACCTCGTCAGATCCATCACCGCAGTCATTGTCACCATCACACTTCTGGATTGCAGCCACACATGATCCATTACCACATTGGAAAAATCCCGAAGCACATGATTGTTCCCGTGGTCTGAAAACAGACATACAATCCAGATCAAACCTTACTCCTGACCACATGCATTTCACGAAATGTGCATTATAAGGCACCCATAAGGCAACCATCGAATTTCATGCAAATAAAACAGACCAACATACAAAGAATACGTATACATGGTAAGCTGTCACTAGTAGAAATTAACTCGGCAATGTACATGAAATAATTGGAAGTTTTACGTACACTGTTCAATTCAATTAATACGCCATGAGAAAAATCACATACCGACATGTTCCATCGGCCATCATGTCCAAACCATTGTCACACAAGCACCTTTCATTGCCAGAGCTCGATTTTTCAACCCTGACTCCATCGGGGCAAAGACAAGACATCCCTTTATTGGGACGCCCCATACACAGATGTGTGCATTTAGAAGTGTTTGCAGCACATTGGTTTGTTCCCTGTTGTAAAGTGTGGCTGACTATTTTAAGACCAAAAGGGGCATTAATAAGTCTACCCACTGAACGAACTCCTGTCCCATTATACTTGTCAGCTGAATAAATGTCCTAGAACATTAATAGTGAGAAATATCTTTGATCTCAAATATGTTTCATCCCTTCATCAATCAAGAAAACAATTTTCAACGCAAAATTTAACCTGTTTACTAAAGTCACTCCAGTAAATTCTATCCTTGTAAACAGCAATAGCATAAGGACTATGCACAACGAATTCGTCTCGGATGATATACTTCATTTCTCCACCATCCAGATCTGCTGATGCTATGTAGTCAAGACTAGCATCTACCCAGTAGATCCTCTGAATCTGATAATCCACAGTCACACTATTTGGCCAATGGACTAGTGGTGTAGTAAAAAGCATTTTCTGGTTTGATCCATCCAGAAATGCTCGACCCACACATGCTTTTGCATTGCCCCAATCAGTCCAAAACATGTACCTATGGTTATATGATACAGGCAAAATTGAAGAGAATGCTGATCAATTGATTTGTCATGTGCATGCAGCACAAACCCTTCAACAGGATGGACAGCGATTCCACGAGGTTTCTCTACAATTGTAGAGTTCCAAATCGTTCTTCTCATCCTGTCGATATTATTGTCATCAATGTGGATCACTTCAACAGAATTTTTCACACCGTCGACAAAGTAGAGATTCCTACTGATCCAGTCAAAAGCCATGCCTTCAATGCCTTTTATGTCACCTTCTAAAATTATATAAATTTCATGCATTCCATCCAATTGTAGCCTCTGTAAACACCAAATTTAACATAAGATTAAGGTACATGGATTCAATTAATTTCATTATGTTGAATATAGCATGCATGATATCACAGCAAAGATTTATGTTTCTGTATTTGAATTCATAGAAACCTAGCACTAGAAATAAGTTTTGCATTGCACAAAGAACCCATACCATTATTTTTTCCTGTTCATCATCGGCCCAGAATATACTGCCGCTATTGTAATCATTTTCGACTGCAAAAACTTCCTTCAAGTTTGGAATCTGTAATTCTTGCGGTCTAGATTCCTCTCCTAGTGATAACAGGCTTATTTTCTGACGTTGTGCAAACAATAAATATTCCTGCTCCTCTACATAAGCCAATAAATAATGTTGAAATTTTATTATATGCAGAAAACCGGCCATACCGAAAAATATTTAAAATGTCAAATACCTTTAATAGGGCATGAGATCAGCTCGGATTCGTAACGAGATTCTAACCCTCCTTGACAACTGTTACCTGGGATCTTTCGATACCTATAATACAAAATTACTGGCAAACTTCAAAGGTAATAACAAAATAGCTTACAAATTTACCAACCCTCTAGTTCGGTTGTAAAATTGTCCAGCAATGCAAGAATTAGGAGTACCAGCTTGTGCATCATAGTTTTCGGGAATGCACAATGTTGTATTTGAATTTAGAGAATCCAGTTTGAAGCCATTATCACTATTCCAAAGAAAACATTTTAAAATGTAGTCATAGCTATATACCAACCTATAAAATCTATTATTATTTGATAAGAACATATTGCAGAGTAGTAAATCGAAGAGTCTATTTTTAAAAGTTTGCAAACTGCTGTCAACCAATTAGAAATATTAAACAAAATGTTGTTGCTTACCATTCATAGTCATCACGTTTACATTCACAGGTCTCAGAAGACACATATCCATCAAAATCTTGCCCGTTGTAGCAATTTGAATTAGGTATACGTCTCTTATAAACATCACGTCTGCCAAGTAAGCAATTCCTTGGCCCAGTTGATCCAAGTGATGGCGACCACATTTCGTAATCTGATTCATTGCACTTGTACTCTGTTCAATATGCATTTTAATTTGCAAGATTAAGGCAACTCCTAAATAATGTACCACATGGAACCTGATGCTTACTGAAGGCATTCCTTAAGTCAATCCTAACAACAATCAATTGCATTTTGTCAACATCTGACCCAAACAGAGTAAACACTGTGGTCTTTTCATCAGGTTCTGTGAATAACCCAAAGACGTATATTTCTCTATCAAGAAACTTGTATGTGTTCCAGGTCTCTCCCAAATCAGTAGAGTATCTGAGAAAGAGTTAATGATGATAAATAATCTATTATAATAATGAACAGCAGAAATTTGCTTACAAGATTTCATTTGTTTGCCCTTGTGCCTTGAAATACTTGACAGCAACAATTATACCACCATGATCTCCAAAATTGTATAAATATTGCCCGCTCAAAACCTGGATAATAAACCACAAATCTTAGTAGATGTGATTGCATAATTTGTAAGTTTTCTCCAACAAAAGTAAACTTACTTGACGCCAAGAGACTCCGGCATCTGGAGATACGTAAAAGTTAGGGCGGCCATTTAATGACACGCCTAAATTGCCTGAGTAAATAAAAAACATTTTACCAAGGAAATTCACAAATAGTAAAATTGAAAAATGTACAATCTCCAGGTACCTGTTGACAATATCGAACCTATAGCAGATTTCTTGGATAGAATTGGCTGTGCTATTATTGATTCCTGAAATAGCATACTAAATTCCTGAGCTAGATGCAGAGAACAGTTGTTCTGCTACAAACAAACAATGGAAATTGCAGTTAACAATCTGTTTTACCATTAAAATCTAACAATATTTACTTTCGAACAATTGATGTATCGCCCTTCATTGTCAAACTCCGGTGGGGCAACAATTTGCCATTTATGGCCATTGTCATATGTTATTAAAGTCTGCAAGTCATCTAAACCAAGTTGGTGGTCTTCATTTAGCTGCCGCATCTGAGTTGCGATATAAATGCCACGAAGTCCATCAACTTTGTGCAATTCAGCAAAAGCATTTGTACTTTTTTCACTGTAAAACAATGCATTAATTGTAGCTTTTAAATATAGCTTTATTATGTATTATTGAAGCAGCTGCAATTCAAGCTCTTAATATTCCATATGAAATGGTTATAATAATTAATTGTAAGTTGGCGTTTGTGCCGCTAATGGAATAGCATTTGGCAATAAATTAACTGCTTAGAGAAGACAGAACAATGGTTTTCGGTCAATATTCACAATATTCACAACGCACCCAATTTCCTTGTTTGCAATTAAGAATAACGCAGTAGAGCATATCCAGATTAGTCGGAATCATGAACTGTTAATGCAATTTATCATTTCAAAATACAACAGGAACCTATGTGTTAAATGCCCTATTCTACACACATTGCAGACCACGTGCGATGCAGTGAAACCCTCTCACAAGGCTCCCCTTATAGTGTTTCGACTTGTGTCATTCATTCCTTGCTTGCGATCATTGAATATGCAGGACATTTATTTTTAATATGCTAAGTTGCAGGATTTTTTTTACCTTACAGCAAAAGCCAACTTGAAAGCAAGGGCAGGGAGTAAATACCTCAACCAAAGGTCACCAGTGTAACTCTTTGGACTGTAGAAGAATATTCTTTCCAAGGAGAGAGAATAATTAATTCCATCTTCGTCTGATATGTACAGGTTGCTGAACATGTCTGGATGTGTCACACAGACAAACACATGATCTTCAGATGCATCAGCAATGAAATAATCCTATACCAATGAAATGATAACATTATAAGAAGGTATATTGTATATAATAGACCTGCTTAATTTTCTTACAATGCGAGTCAGATTGCTGGGAAACACAGCATTCTTGAAATCTTCACGATTGTATGAAACCAATAGTTGAAGAGAATCATCAGTTGATCCAGAATGCAGCTAAAAGAGCAGTGCACACATATTCTATTACAACTGCAATAAACAAAATGCAGCAAACTACGCGGGAAATGAATTACTTGTATCTTAGTAGCAAATATGTATTTTCCAATCACTTGAACATCTTCTATCCCACTTATTAGAGTGATAGCATCACCTCTTTGCAAATATTTCCCGTATTTTATTAAAGTGGATGTACCAGATGTCTCCATTCGTTCCACGAACAAAGTTGTCTTCTCATCGACATTTTCCACACCCCTGAAACCCTCAACTGATGAATTACCCAAACAATTGTTGCATGTAGTTAGCTGAATTGTATTTACCAGAAAAAGGATTTGACGTTCCTTTGCACAAGATCCCATGTCTCACCAAAATCAACTGACAACCACAGCTTTAAAAGAAAAATAATAGGTAAGTAGAGAGATATAGTAGGTTAAGATTACAAAAGTCTGATATTTACAGTTTGTTCCTGCTTATCCATGGCTAGTACAATGCTTTCATTGCTTCTGTGATAAGATATGATGTCCGGCTGGAAACTAACAGGTACCTCAATCGTAGAGTGCACAAAATCTGTACTGATGAATAGCGTTTTGTTGGGGGCATCAACAAAAATAAACTGTCAAAATGATTACAAGTATTAAAGGGAGATGCTCAAGCTCCAATATCGTATTACAATGAACTGTTTCAGTTATTGGTATGGATAGCCCCTTACGTGTGAATTAAACACAGGACTGAAGTACATGCTTGTAATAGAAGTTTCCCAGTAGTAACTTAATATTTTCTTATGAAAAGACCGACCATCATCGTAAGACACGAACACCGCAGACAGAACTGCAGGGTTTGGTATAGATGTTGAAGAAAATTGTGCAAAAGCAACAATAGCTTCAGTTCCTCTTCCAACATTTTGAATTGAAAGAATTGTGTTCGAATCATTCAGTGAGTCCTGACAGTATAAAAACAAAACAACAGGCATAAAGTACGAACGTATACCACGTGGCTAAAAAGTCTGGTCATTTTTAAAATAAATATTAAATATCATAATGGACATAAATTTTGAATAGGGGAGCGTATAGGAAAGCAGGTATGGGCTATCCAAAAATCGCACATCCGGTGACCTTGAACGTGACCTTCACGTGCTTACAGATACTATCTCGGAAACCGTTCAACTTACAGGGGTAGTGTAAATTACGAAAGTGTAGTGCATGTTTATTGTAGTGGATGGCACAATGAAACAGATGTTTACAATGCATAGCTGATATTTTACAAATTTATTTGCTGTGCAGCACAGCAAGTATTGCGTACACTGCAGGAAAGCCAACATACAATTGTGAATTACCAGTAAGGGGGTAGGTTTAATTTGGATGGGGCGGTCCTAGTCCTTGGCCACCACTTCTTTGGATTTTTTCTGGTGGGGACCCATCAATGATGTGGTGTACAGAATCCACCCACGACATTGTGTGATCTGAAAGAACTCAACACTGTAGCATGTGCCAATATTTCACCAGCAACTTTACTGGCTGTACACGAAGCACTGTACACGGTGCGCAACTTTGTTTGGAAGCAGATAGAATGCATTTCGAACAACTGCTGTAGAATTTGCGTTATAAATACTGTATGCACAGTGTACCATTACTCATGTAGTAGTATTTGTTTCAATGTGTAGGCCTACTTATTATCACACAATAGCTCTATGCTAGATGCTCGCAACATAAACTTCTGAGAAGAACATGCAGTGTATGTTCTTGTTGTTGCACAGTCTGCGTAATTGCTATTTATTTGACCTGCA
This sequence comes from Glomeris hexasticha, assembly GCA_034695945.1. Classification (NCBI taxonomy): domain Eukaryota; kingdom Metazoa; phylum Arthropoda; class Diplopoda; order Glomerida; family Glomeridae; genus Glomeris; species Glomeris hexasticha. Next base: position 7,399 of record JAQIWR010000700.1, read on the forward strand.
TTTGCACAACATTTATGTTTGTACGTGATGAAATGTCAAATGCAAGTATGCTTTAACATGGGAGTGCCGGTTGGCTTTCCTGCAGTGTACGCAGTACTTGCTGTGCTGCATTGCAAATAAATTTGTCAAAAATCAGATATGCATTGTAAACACCTGTTTCATTGTGCCTTCCACAAAAATAAACATGCGCTACACTTTTCTAATTTACACTACCACTGTAAGTTCAACGGTTTCCGAGATAGTAACTGTAAACACGTGAAGGTCACGTTCAAGGTTACCGGAAGTGCGATTTTTGGATAGCCCATACCTGCTTTCCTAAACACTCACCTATTCAAAATTCATGTCCTTTATAACATTTAATAATAGTTATTTTAAAAATGACCAGACTTTTTAGCCACGCGGTATAATGTAACTTCGACATGCAAATCGCATGCTTTGTGTGCAATCCCAGGGAAAAGTTTGTGATAATGTATTTCATCGCAACCTCTGCAAGATATTTGTGCATTTACAAAATGTAGAGTATGCAGCAAGTATGCAGACATCTTATTTGTAATATTTATTTAAAGACCTATGTTTGAGGCAGACCTAGCAAACAAAGAAACCTGTGGTATAGAGCAATGTGATACTCCAAAAACGTTTGTGGGGGCTTGCTCGAAACTTGGCTCGCAACAAGCTTCCTTGCCACCTAAATATGCAGGCTTCACGTGCATTCTAACTATACTAAACGTCCTTCCATATGTTTTTTAGATAAATTCCGTTGGCAAACTTTCAATTTTCCCGTGAATGTTGCAAAACTTTGTCCTTATGGAAATTTTGACATTTTGTAAATCTGTAAATTTTTGATTTCTGTAAAGAAATTTTGAGATTTTGGATTTTTTTTTTGCAATTTTGGAACTTTTTTGAAATTGTGAAATTTTTGAAATTTTTTGGAAATAGTTTTGTAAATTGGAACGTTTTGGATGTTTTATAGAAATTTTGACCTTGTTTTGACATATTGGGAATTTTGAACATTTTGGAATTTTGTTAGGTACGTTAGGCTAGACTAGGCTAGGTTAGGTTTGGAATAGAAGCCTGTCCCAACCTAACCTAAGCCAGGTTACTATTAAAGCCTGGTCAGAAAATGCAAAAAGTTAATAGCATCTGGTCAGAAAATGCAAACTTCGAATAGAGGCCTGCTCTAATAGAAACCGGGTCTCTATTCAAAGCCTAGTCTGAATAGAAGCCTGTCCTAACCTAAGCCGGGTCTCTATCAGAAGCCTGGTCAGAAAATCGAAAGTGTGAATAGAAGCCGGTCTTAAAAAAAAGCCTGATCTGAAAAAGCAAAATGTGAACAGAATCCGGGTCTGTATTAGAAGCCTGGCCTGAAAATCGAAACTTTCAACACTAGCCTGTCCAAGATTTTCGGGTTTCTCATGTTTTCCACGATTTCCAGGTTTTTCAAGATTTCCATGATTTTTAATTTTTCAGGTTTCTCATGCATGTTTTCTTGCTCATCAGGTTAGGTTAGAGTGGATTAAGTTAGAATGTGTTAGGTATAGGTTAGGTTAGGACATGGCCACTGAGCACATGCACAGCTACATTTTACCGAAATAAATAGATTAATAAAAAAAGCAGAAATACGAAGTTAATTTAGCATGTTTTATCCTGATTGATCTTTACCCTATCGACTGCTAATTTTGGTTCCCTATACTGAGAACATGCATATTGCTTACAAAGTAACAGTTGCCTAAAGCAACATTTCTGACACTGTGTTCAGTTCACTATGTTCAGCTGTACAGGTTGTTCAATGTAAGCAATTACCTATAGATTAATTAAGAAATTACACCACAGGTTTTGCACATATATGGCATCAGGTTGCATGTCAACGTACATAATACACATGATCATCAATAATTACATTCCAGTACCCAAAATTGCATCGTTTTTATCAACTTACCAGTGTTGTCACATTCACAGAATGAGCATTTTCTGGCACACGTTGAAATTTGAAGTTGGAGGCCTGAACGTCTTTATTTGGCACTGAAATCTTACTTGCGTTCACAGCATCAAATGAGAATTCTAACAAATTTGCTGCCCTGTTGTCTTCTCTGACGTGCAAATTAGCAGCAGGTAGACCAAAACGAACGCAAATTCTCGTATGAATGCATAGAAACATTGAGATCACTGCAAGAAACACGCTAGTGTGCCGCGACATCTTTCGCGAACCGATGCCTGCGACCGACTGATGCGATTTGTGAAGCCAGTGCTCTTTTTGTACTATGTACCAGGATGCGTAGTCCGGTTTGTCATAACAAGGCTAGTATAATATACTACTGTGTGGATGCTGTGTAATAAACTTGCATAGCAACTATCGATTGCTTATAGTTTTGCAATATCCACAAAACATCATGACCATGACATCTAAATTCTGAGAAAACACAATATCGACACACGCGACGACATACTGAAGCAGTTTCTACATATTCCCACTTTGGCCACACAATGTACACATTTTACCATAAGAAAGTTTATTTTATAAAGTTGTAATAATTTACATGTGACACATTATTTATTGCAGGCTATTGAGTGTTGACCTTATATTCACAATTTATTTACGGGATATGAACCACACTGAAATAATTTCTAGAGATCGATGCACCTGGGGTATGATGAAACAATAAGTTAGGGCAACAATGAGTGTCCATTGAGAGGTCAATCCTCCCCGACAAGACTGGCCGTATCGCTACATCCACTTCGCTGACGCTGGTGCAGCAGACTCCATACCCATTGCATGAGCATTATAACTAGTGGCACTGTGCATAGTGCACAAAGTCCAGCTGTGACATATGCCACAATGGCTAGAGCGTGCTCACCATTTGAGTCAGCCGATACGTATGCACATTGTATGGGATCTGAAAACCAGGTAAACATATAATTAGCCGGAAAATAAGCATGCATGTGTCAAATGCAACTTTAGCCAACAAAAGCCTATATCTCACCCCTGGCAGGAAGTGGTCCAACGATAATAGGTTGAGGGCAACATGGCGCCCACATGTCACAAGTTGATTTCGCAAAGCCCACTCTTTTATTTTGCCGATCGAACACCGTGTAAAATCCTTCCATGATATTTGCTCCAAGCACAGTTCCTGGTGAAAAGAATATTGTTTATGCTGATGATATGCATGCTGTGCACTCACTTAATCAATTATTACCGGTGTTTGATGGATTTATTGCAAACTTGTGGCAGTGGTGATGACTTCCCAATGCAGCATCGTATTTTCTGGAGACTTCCTCCAAGTATTGCTATGCAAGAAAAACAAACATCAACACACGACAACCCAGTTGTGTTATAAGCACATTCAAAGATGAACTGAAAGCACAGCCTTATGTATTGAAATACATAATTTCTCAGTACAAATGTGCATAATTTATGCAAAAGTGTTCTTATTCTTTCTAATAAGAGTGGCGCAGTGGTGATTAAATTATTCAGTTTGTTTCGCAACCATGTAGTGACTGTGCCCAAGTATATCACATTCATGTTTTGGCAATGCATGCAGCGAAATTCAATATTGACTTTACATCTTCTCAGAACATAGAATATCATTACAAAAATACTTTAATGGCTTCTTGGCAAAAATATGTACAAAACAAGTGACTCATTTCTGTTCTGAATATTGTACTGGTTGTCTAAAATGACCCAGATACAAGAGAGTTAATGTAATTATGGTGATACTAGTTATGGGCAATTAATTTAAAAAGATTCGTAATTATAAACTAATTTCGCTGGAGGAAACTTGTTTTTATTTGAACAGCCTACTGCAATGACCAACATCTTTTTAAACTGTATTCACGTTAACTTGCCAAGGCTATCTCCAACTGCTAATGGACCCTGATCAGCTAGCAGTCTTTAAACCTATATTTCAATCTTTATCTACCCTACTGCATTCATTTCTCAAGCCATTTTTTAAACCCCAAAGTATCACGTTTTGATTTATTCAAATACTAGTACCTGTGAATGAACGACTAATGTGAAGGTTGAGTTCCACGAATGGAGTAGAGAAATTCTAAGGCTGGGAAAACGACGCCAAGGGATTTCTTGTTTGAGCCAACACAAGACACTCTCACCATTCCAGAAATTTTCTGGAATCGGGGCATCACCATCTTTAGCGTTGGCAGACAAAGCTCTTTTTAACAATTCCACCACATGAGTGAAAACATTGTAAGGCAATCTCAAGTTTGTGGTTCCACTGTCTACGATTGTTTTGTCAGCATTCAGCTACGAAAGCAATTTTCAAACATTACAAAACAACTTTGTACTGATATGTTATTTACAAATTGTATTAAACAACACCTCTTTGCAGTTGACTGGAACTGGGATGTCTCCAATATACAGAGCAGTCATAACGACCTCGTAATACCATTCCCTCCAAAGTGGAGTATATGTGATGTCCCCAATGTACAATTTCGGATCAATCCCACCAATAGTCATCACACCACCACTGTTACCATCACCGTCTGATCGACGGCATAGTTGAAGCGAGAAAACATCACTGGACAGTTTCGCTTGAATTAATGAATCCCAAAATGGATTTACTGTTGAATCTGGCTAAAATGATTAAACAATAATCGTTAATAAGAGGAACAGCATTACTGTAATTAAATTACAAAGTATTTACCCGAACTATTGCTCGGTAGGCAAGACCAAAAATGCCTTGCCAGTTAGATCCATTGATAAAGAAGTTGTCCGCTTTGCTGATCAATGCAATATCGGCTAATACAGATAAATCTGGTGCATCATTTAATGAAACAACATCTTTTCCTAGCTCTCCTTCCCAGAATCCTTGTGTATAAGGTACGGACACTTGTAAACCGCTGGTATTGAATGTCTCAGATCTGTGTTCAAATAAATAAAAATTATTTTACAAGTAATTAAACAACATATTTAATTGGCAGTCAATAAATAATACAATTCTTATAGCAACAATGGGCATATTTCACCTGTTTGTATGAAAATATTTGCCAATTAGTGGATCCGGAAATGCTGCAACTGCAAAATTGCTGCTTCCAGTGTCAATCAAAACGTTAAGCTACAAATTGAAAACATCAAAATTAACATCTATTACATAGCGATTATTTTGTAGACTGCAACTTTCTGCCCGCAACAATTTCCCCGTGCAACAGTAACGTCACGTGACATCGGTATATACCAAAGCGTGACGTCACAGGCTATTGCACGATTTCATAGTTGCAGCAAGAACATTGCGCAAATCTACACCATTTACCGTTTGCGAAGGTTTCCCAATATTTACAGCGATGTAATATCCCTGGCCCGTTTTTCCAAGCAGGTCATCTTCCAATTTAGCAGACGAAAGTCCATTGAAGTCATCCGATTTTGCCCATTCTGGCGAATAATCTTTCGACTTTGCATAGCCAAGAGGAATTTTGTACGTAATTGCATGGACATCTTTCAATATCCCATACGCAGTAAAAATAAGAAGCGTTGCCGGGATAAATAGCATTATTGAAAATAATCAACTAGACACGGGGAAATGTATTGTTCGTTGATCAAATTTTGATCAAATCTTGCAAATGTCAGGTTACGTTCCGTTGTTGAGCGGATTGCGCAGCCTATAAAATAAAAGTTTTGGTCAATATTATACACAACAAGAAAACTTACTTGTGAAAATATTATTGCTTTTATACCAATTTTCGAACAATTATAAACAGTATAACAGTTCATTATTGCAGAAGACTTGTGTTGCTCTACATTGCACGCATCGATTACAGTGTTTATGCGATGAAACTCATGAAAGGGAAAACTTGCTAACCCGAGTGTGGCTGTAGCTCAACCACGATTGAAATGGTGCCTAGGAGGCGGGGCTTATCAGGCACGTGTTACGTCACTCGATACCACATTCAAAATGATGAAACCATAAAATATATGGATATTTTCCACGATTGATTTCACTGAGCATTCTCCCATCTCAGCAAATGCTGAAATACACAAGAAATGCAATCGTTTCCAGCCCATTTTATTTTATACTTTATTTTACTCACAGCAGGTAGGGAGTACAAGGAGGGTTATGGGAAGCGTCGGTAGATGGCGCTGTCGTCGTTGTTGGCGAAGGCGTATCGAATCCTCTTGATACAGCGTGAAATGCACGAAAGACTGAAACACTGTACTGAAATGACAGTCTATGATGTGGTTGTGGCCCACTATAGGATTTAAAAAAACAAATAAAACCGTCGATCGTCAAATCAGTTTATCGCAACAGATACATTTTAAATGAGAATAAATGCCGTTGCCATAGCAACACAGTAGTAAATATACACAACATGGGGTTAATCTGTGAATGCAAGTCAGTAAATCGGTTGTTTGTGTTTAAACTAGTCTCAATATCACTATTCACTATCCCCTTCTGCCGGTTTTTCTTAATAACAGATGCCAAATTCGTCGAAGGATACATTTCAACAAACGAGGTAAATTTGTATGAACTTCGATGAACTTACTGAGTAACTGCTAATTTCAGTTATCACATATTAATATTAATTATCGTTAATTAAATGCAGAACTGGGTATTTCTCGCAAGATTTTGTTTCTTGTCACATACCGGCACATTCCTATATCAGATTGAATATCCGGTGGTAAGTAAATGAGTATAATCGCTGGTATAGTAATCATCAGGTGGACCATAAGTAATTCCCTACGTCCTTCAGATGAATTGTCTCAATGTATTTCTTTATGGAGAAAATGAGATTCTGTATTAATTAATAACTACGGACCACCCAGAAAAGTGTGTGGTTATAATGATGGTATAACTGGTTTAATGACCACCATTGAAGGTTTTGGAGAGGGGGGCAGTGCATGTGACCTATCAACTACAAAAATATTCATGGTTATACTATATTATATATCCTATACAAAATTATGTGAACCATAAATATGAAATGACGCCAAATAACAAAATAACAAAATAATCAATCAAAATTGTACGGTCATATAATTTTGTACAACATTTTGTAACTGCAACAATTAAGATAATTAAGATAATTAAGACAATTAAGATAATTGTCATTTTTTTATATACCTACATATTAATATGTACATATGTACAATATGTACATGCATCATTAGGAGAAACTTTTGGTCCATCCTGAATTAAATAAAGACACAAAATATTTTGTACCTAATTGTAAAAATATTTCTCATTAGAATTATGCTGAGCAGAAGTTGCTTTTGTATTATGACGAGTCATTTCAGTGGCCAGCCGTTTACAAAACTGACACAGTAAGGTTTAGAATTACAAATTGTGATATATAGTATATTAATGTTTGCAAACTAAACTTGAATTTACTATATAGAATTGCACACAGAAAGAATCAGTACTGAAAAGAGAAAACTACCAAATAATAAACCTGAGTGAAAATGCACTTGGGTCAGGGTGTACAATTCAAGGTGACAATATGAAATCAAAATGGTTCAGGTGTCAAAACCAAAGGAATTTTCAAACTGCCAGGGAAAGATGGTGGTTTATTGCAATGAGTAACTGCGAGTCTGACAAGGTGCTTTTAAAATTTACATCCTATATAACAAATACAAATACGGGCCAATATCACATACAAGTTTTGCTATAATGTCTTGCATTTAGGGCCTCAAGTTCACATATCGGTTCAGGATGACCAATGGTGATGCTGGAAATATTTGGAGGGAACATTTTTCTGCAGATGAATTTTGTAAGTATTGTTTCTTTATAAAGATATACCTATATACGAATATTAGCATACTAATACATTCAATACATTAATACAAGTGACTTGACATGCAACCAAATTGATAATTTCATAGGCCATGTTTAGGTGTATTTGTAGGCCTATTCAAGTCACTACTTCAATGCACCTGCCATAACTTAATAATAACGAAACTTATCCAATTTTTGTATAATTGGATATGTTTTTGGAATGTATTCAATTTATTAATAGCTTGAATTTATGCATACATCAACAATAATGCAAGATACATCACACAATACATTTTTACCTAAAATATAACACATAATATGCAGCCCATATGAGGCATTATTTAATAATTTATGTATCATGTATAATACAACTTTTTGATAATAGTGTAATACAATTTTTATTGTTACATAGGATAATTGATTATCTATTATATACATGTACAGTATTCAGAATTTCAATTGTGATTTATCAATTATGCAAAGTTTATGCAGGTTTAACGCACTATATACTATAAGTGCATATTTAATATTGACACTCCTCCCTTCAATACAGTGTATTCATGTATGAAGTACATTGCAAAATATACTGAACAAATAAAGTATTACAATTCATAAAAAAGACAGCAATAACGTTGCCTAAATTTCCAACTAGGAATATTACATGCAATGTCATATTTCACAATTTCCAAATCAGAATTGAATGTTACCTACATTAATCTATGTGGGGCACTTTTAAATGAAATTATAATAATATTACAGCACGCGAGTAAACAATTTAAAAGCCTTTTTGTGATGTTCTGTATCATTATATTTAAGTCGAGGTTTATGACAATTATTTTGGTGGCCAGAGGAAGTGAGGCCCATTTGTTTGAAACTCTTCCCCCTTGTCACATGCCCAATTAAGTGAAGAACGCGGCAAGGGGGGTCAAGACAATAATAATAAACTTTTGAAAATGGGCCACGTGTGGTCCTCACCCCTTTTTATGAGCCCTAGCATTTTGGCCCCCTCAACGGCAGCTGGACAGTAGTCCGAAATTAAAACAAGTAACCAACCCCACGGACACAAAATTTGAGTACCAAGTCAGAAAAGTGAAGAAAAAAATTACAAAACCCCTCTTAGCGTATGACACAAGAGGACCACCACTGAAAAATTGCCTATAACTTGAGACAGTTACTAAAATGGGTCTTTCTTTCTAAGCTATACACGTGTATCAAATTGCTATTGTTATTTGTTGCCAGTTTCCCTTATAGACAATGGAATATGTGCAAATCACAATTGTTGTAAATTGTATACTTGTCAGTTGAAACCGAGGTGGAATGATCTTGGTGCTGAAGACAATGGATTAGTTTCCATTGTTTCTTGATAAGAATTGAAACATATCACATATTTGACTTCTCTCCAATATACAGTATACTTTACAAACTATTTAACAATTTCATTATTGTTGATCACAGCTGTCGGACTATGTCATAGTTAACTTTAAGCTACCGTTTTAAAATATTATTCTTGCTGAAGGAAAGGACAACAAATTTATTGAATGGTCCTTTTATGATTTATTTCAGGCATTCTGGAAATGGACATAGCCTACCTGATATTCAATATTCTGATGCTAATGGCAAGCCTTAAGATTGCAGGTTAGATGCATATTGAAAGTATATCACGTGTGTAATGCATAATACAGGGTGATACAAAAGTCTATCATGTTGATTTAACAGAGGAATGGTTAGAGATAGCTTATTTGCTAAAGTTGAGCAAGCGATTAGGAAGTGGCTGGTGAGGATTTCAAAAATCACATCGCACGTGACCTTGGACCCCAGCTTCAAGGTCAAACAGATTCTAACTTTGCCAGCTGCTGTGATAGGTGGGTAGTGTAAATTACAAAAACCAAGACAACGTTATTGTGAACACGTTTCTGAAACCTAAAAATTTGTGGTAAAATAAAGGAGTAATCTCAATTTTAGTGCACCTGCTGCCCTTTCACAATGATATCACTACACAAACAGGGATGCCCTGAAGTGAAGCGCAACATTATCCTGGCTAGTATTTGTTGCAATGTATCAGGGGGTACAGAAATGTGTGTGAAACAATTAAGTACGTGCATAGTAAACATGTGGTGACTGTCGAATTTGCAATTGATGGAAATCAGTCAAAGCTAAAAAAAACACATGTTTTATGGCAAATTACGATACAGATACAGAACAGATGTACTACATTACTGACATATTTTTACCATATCAGATATGTGTTAAATGTACTGCTAGCCATGCTGTCTGATATCTTAACATTTTTTCGCCTCTTGCACAAAAACAGCACAACTTATTTCCCCAAGGACCCACAGCGGATATGAAAGCCATCTTGAATTCCATGACTCCCATTAATCCACATCCTTTCTGTAAGAGATGAGCTTAGATAGAGGACTAATGGAGAAAGAAAAAGCTCACAGACCAGAAAGAAAAACCAGTGTCTCTTCGCATCTCGGCTACAATCAAGTGACGATGTACCGTCAAGGTTCTTTGCCTGGTTACTAGAAACGATAACAGTTATCCCACACAAAGGAGCCATTCATTACTTTTCATAACTCTAAGCAATGGGTCAAAATATGAAAAAAATATTTTTTTGATGCGCATTGTTCATTGAAGCAATGTAGTCTGGAAAAATTATTAAAGGAGAACTGACAGGGTCAAACCTTAGACCTCGGATTTCAAAAATATTTAGCACAGGTTATCAGGTATACTACTTGAAGTTACAAAAAAATTTGAGCCCGATTAGTTGAGGGATTGCAGAGATATAACCGT